>JAYMFT010022829.1:0-16347 GCA_038088735.1 Panulirus argus
ATGTGTGTGTGTGTGTGTGTGTGTGTGTGTGTGTGTGTGTGAATGCACACATTAGCATACATGCATTCACGTATGTGTCCATTTATGTAAGAGAGAATGAATGAGAGAGAGCATACTTACCTATGAGTAGTGGCATTAGATTTCCCAGGAGGCGGGGCTATGGCGTAGCACACACTGCACGTTCTGCCTGTTTCACGATGTTGTTGTTCTCTGCCGCCACTCAGACGGAATAGTTGTATATCTTGGAACCATCGGACGATGCGTTTAGCATCTGGTCTAGTGTTTACTTATTGGGTTTGGCACTCAGTCCTTTTTGGATTTCTTTCTTCCTTGCAAAGAACCTTAAAATGATATCATCTTGTTTACTGGGCCTTCGTATTTAATATATATATATATATAATATATATATATATAGTCCACGGAATTTTATGATTATCTACGTTTGTCTATATCTAATTGGTTTTAATCCTGATGTTTTCATTCCTTGTTTTTATTACCTAGCATGAATTAACAGGTACCTTCTTTCAAGACTTTAGTTCCACTTCTGTCTTTCCTTTGATAAGCGAGGTAGAGGGAAAGAGAGCTAGTCTGTGTGTTTGTTTAACTTGTATGTTTATGGCTGTGTGCATGTAATCTTGTGTGCATATACCTGTTTGTGTGTGTGTGTCTGTGTGTGTGTGTGCGAGAGAGAGAGAGAGAGAGAGAGAGAGAGAGAGAGAGAGTAGATTTCTTACTTCATAACCATGTATGTAACATTTGAGAGAATTATCCTAATTTCAGAGCAGTTGTACCTTAGAACCCTCGAGCCTACACATGTAGACATACTTTTGAGCATCATAGACAATATAATCCTTCAATTTTCTCACTTCACTGGAATATAACCTTTGTGCCAGCCTTCCTCAAGGCGAATAGTCGAGCTACCAGTCAGCCACACACAGCGGAATGACGAAGGCAATCATAAAACATGCAGCTGACGATATTACGGCTCAATTGGATTGTGTGCCAAACCTGGTGCAAAATGTCCCTCCCACTCAACTGTGGAGACGGGAGCCCCGGCCACGGTGAGGCGATCACTGCGGTGAGGGATGTTGTTGGCGCGGCTCTGATGTGTTGTTGCTGCTTTTGGAGCCTCACTGGAGGGTTGTTGGCGGAATATTAGGCTGTTGTTATGGCAGAGGTAGACAATTGATGGTGCACCGGCTAGTGTAGTAGTTGCTGATGCAGGTCTGAGGATTAGTTATTGCTGGTGGGGTAGAGAACGAGCTTACAGCTGAGGAGATTAAGGTGTTGGAGTAGTAGTAGAGAGCTGATGGTTCAGTGGTAAAGAACTTTTGTTTCTCTGATGTCGAAGCTGCTGACGTACTGGGATGAGTATTGTTGGTGTAGTGGTGGCGGGCTCCTGGTGTGGTTATGGAAATCTGTTTGCACGTTGGCTGGGAGGTGTTGTTGCTTGTTGGGCAGTTGTTAGGAGATCACTAGCGAGTTGTTAGTGTATTGCAGTGGAGGATTGATGACGAGTTCCTAGTACACTGGAGAGGAGTTGCTAGAGCAATAAAGTTGATTCCTTGTTAAGAAATGTGCAGTGGTAGCAAGACTTTGGTGTACTAGTAGAAATTTTTTGTGTAGTGGTGAACTGAATCTGGGGCAGTGATGGGGGAGCTGCTGGTGAAGTAGTGAGGAGTTGTTAGAAGACAAGTGAGTAAGTCACTTGTTTAGTGATTAGGAGTTGCTAGTGCCTACTTTGGAGTGGATTGAATTGTGCCTGGGAGATTTTCATGCACCGGTCCGGAATTAGTTGTTGATGCGGTGCTGGGGAGTTCTGTGAGCACTTGTGGAAGACTGCTGGTGCAGTGCAGGTAAGATGTTTATTATGCAACACTGGAGAGATGCTCGTGATCTTATGGAGAATTGTATGTAAACTGTTAAGGATTCTTTACTGGTTCAGTGCTGGGAAGTTGTTTGTGCACTGGTAACGAGTTGTTGATGTACTTGTGGAGAGATGACACCGCAGTGCAAGATCGTGATAGGAGTGATGGAGAGTTGATAGGTTAATGATGGAGAGTGTTGATGTGGTGATGGAGAACTGACATCGCAGCGCCAATAATGTTCCTGTCGTAATATTGTTTAAGCATTTTTGCAGTGCTGGAGAGTTTTCAGTGCCGTGATGAAGAGATGCTTGTATAGTGCTGGGAACTGTTGGTGAACTGATGGAGATCTATTATTGCAGTGGTAGGGAGTGAGTGATTCACTGAAGGGCAGGTACTGCTGGACAGTTGCTAATGCAGTGCTGGGTACTTTTTGGCTCAGTCGTGGAAGATAGATCGTAGAGTGGTAGAGAGTTGCTGGTCTCGTACTAGGGGGACTGATGCTCTTGCAGCCCTCAGGGGTTGATGATGAAGGGATGGATAGTTGTTGGTGTGGTGTATGAGAGTAGCTGGTCTAGTAATGATGAGATCCTCATGAGTGGAGGTTAGATGTTGTGGTGATGTAGACTTGCTCATGCGTTGATAGAGATCTATTGATGCTTTGGAGAAGAGTTATTGGTGCTGGGGTGGAGCGTTGGCCATACAGGGGTGAAGATTTGTTGGTGTAAGTATGGAGAGTGGTGAAGGTAGTGGTGAAGAAATGCTTGTTCACAGGCGGAGAGGTGATGGTAAAGTGTTGGAGAGTTGGTGGTGTAGTGATGGAGAAATGTTCATGCAGCGGTAAAGGATTTGTGGTTACTGTGGTGGATGGTTGCTGGTGCAGTGGTTAAGAGTTTGTAGTGTAGTGGTGGAGAATTAGTAATGTGGTATTGGTGAACTGTTGGTGCACTAGTGAACTTTAGCCGGTGCATTGTTTGAAAATTGCTTGTGCATTATTGGGAAGTTGCTGATGCAGAGGTAGAGAGTTATTGGTGCAATGTTGAGGAGTCGCTGGTGCAGTGATGGAGAGATGATGTAGCATTAGTTGAAATTTCCTTGTGTGTTTTGGTGGAGAACTGCTGGAGTGGCATTGGCGGGTTAGTGATTCAGAGTTCGAGACATCCTCCTTTAGTGGTGGAGGGTCATTGATGCAGTGATGGTAAGTTATCAATACAGTCATTAAGATTTGCTGGTGCGGAGACGGAAGAATTGGTGATTAATTGGTGAGGGATCGTTCATAGATCTGTGACAGGCTGCCTGTATAGTGTTAAAGAGCTGGTGCAGTGTTAACGAATGTTTCTGGTGTACTGGTGGAGAGTTGTTTTTGCACTGGTGAAGAGTTGCTCTTGTAGAGGTGGAGATATGCTCGTGCAGTGTTGGAGACTTGCTCGTACAATAGTGGAGACTTGCTCGTGCAGTGTTGGAGGGTTGCTTGTGCTATGGTGGAAAATTTTTCGTGCAGTGTTGGAGAGTCGCCGCACAGTGATGTAGAGTTGCTCGTGCAATGTTGTAGAATTTTTTTATGTAACAGTGATATTTTTTTTCGTAGGTATAATAAACTGATGATGCTATAATAGCGAATTTGTAGTGCATTGGCTGAAAAAAAAAATGATTTAACAGCGGAGAATTTTTGGTGTAGAGTCGGATATTTTCATGGTGCAATTATTGGTGGAAAGTTGCTGCTAGATTGATGTACTGGCTGGGGTACAATGGTGGTGGTTGGGGGAGGAGGGAGGGGGGGGATTTGGTGATAGAGTGTGAAGAGCTGTTCGTGTGGTGATAGAGCGTTGCTGGTGCAGTGGTGAGAGATATCAAGACATTGTTGGGGAGCTACTGTTGGGGTTGTTGAGAGGTGGTGTTGGAGGGGATGTGATGCGAGTCTCCGATGAAATGGCGGACAGCTGCAGTAGTGTCTTATACTTCCCGGGGGTCCAAACGGAACCTGCAACTGGATATACCTTACCTCTACAGGAGAAAATGACTTGAAACACTAAGGTACATTTTAACTCACAGTTGATAACACTCTTAAATGCTTCAGTATTCAAGATGTATTTTGTGGCTTCCTCTGATTACGAAGTAACGCTTTTTAACTCGTACCTGTCTCATTTGATGATAATTTGATACATGCTTTCCTATGTTAACTTCCTTTCAGACTCTATATCCTCCACACACTCATTGCTTAGAACTTTGCCATTTTAGCAAGCTCGCTACAGGCTTCGGCAGACAACTTGTGAAGTACTTCCCACCACAAACAACCTTGGAAGTACCCCAGGCCTTTTATGGACACCTCAGAAGCATCACCTACTGTCTGCATACAACCTCGGAAGTACCCACACCCGTCTACAGACAACCTCAGAAGTACCCCCGCTACTGTGTGCAGAGAATCTCACAAGTACCCATATCCATGTATACAGACAATCTCAGAAGCCTTTGCTGCTGTGTAAAGACAACCTCAGAAGTACCTACTTCCGTCTTCAAACTCAGAAGTGCCCACATCTATCTACAGATAACCTCGAAGCATCTCCTGCTGTGAACAGATAACCCTCAGAAGCATCCACATCCATCTAAAGACAAGATCAGGAGTACCTTCCATCATTTGTAAACATCTAAAGCAATTTCCAGCTTCCTCATACAACCTCGGCAGCACTTCCCACTGTGTGTAGACATCAGCAAAAGCACCTCACACTATTGAGCAGACAGTATCTGGTCCAACTGCCACTGTTGCCTTAGGATCGCGAAATAACTTCCCAGTGTCAAGAAACAACATCGGAAGCACCTTCCAAGGTTCCTGGACTCCGAAACATCCCCAAACGTCTGCACACAGCCTTTAAAGCATCAAACATCATTCTCGTGTAAAACTCGAAAGCACGTCAAAGCGCCTGTTAGCGGAACTTCGAGTCACTTTTCAACGTCCACTGACAGATACTGATGGACCCCCTAAATATCAGCGGACAGATTCGAGAGAACTTTGCAAGATCAGCGAACAGAATTTAAAGCACCGCTTTATGTCTACAGACAAATTCAAAAGCATCTCGCAGTGTCCACAAACACCCTGAGGAGTACCTTCCTATGCCCGTTGCTAAACTGCTCCCGTCCGCAGACTGACTCAGAAGTACCTCCTGAGCCCGCAGCCCAGAAACCCTTTCCAATTCAAGCAGACAGAAGGTCATACCAACGTCTGCAGATATCGTTATACTTCTCAACTTTTACCCACAAGATATAGAAACCGTTAAGATTTTTTTTTTTTTTTAGTGAATGACATGACTCACTCAGGTGTGGAGCTCACATTCTGTTTTCAGAAACATATACCACAGTTATCCGTCCACATTGCCGTTATGTCTTAATAACTTACCAAGAAAGACAAATACTGAAATAAAAAGCCTTAGCCCTGCTGCAGACGTTAAATAAAGTCTTACATTACCTGTAGGAAAGTGGCTGCTGATTAAACGTGGCCTATCGAGATGAGCGCGCATTAAATATAGCATCACAGACGTTAGGCTGGAGATGGGTAAGGGGTCGCCTGTGTTCACACCCGTGTTGACATTCCCAGATGTACCTAAGTTGAGGAATACATAAACAACATAAGATGAACATCTGCAGCTTCAAACGGACTCAGACAATTTGATAGACTGAACTCATAGGCGACAAATGAATTTTGATATTGATAAGTTCCAGTTCTATATGCTGGTAGTAAACTTAAAAAAGCGAGCTACAGTATCAATACTATTGAACTGCAGATGGTAAGAGACTTGGGTGTAATAATCCCTGGTGATCTAAAGTCAAGCAAACAGCGCACAGAGGCAGTTAAAAAGCGAACAAAATTCTTGGATTTATAGGTAGGGCTATCGAAGTTTAGTTCAGGGAAATTGCCCATACTCTTTACAAGTCAATCGTGCGACCCCATCTTGAATACTGTGTTCAGTTCTGCTCACCCTATATGAGGAAAGACATGGAAAGAATGGAGAGAGTACAGAGACGAGCTCCCAAGATGACTCCCGGACTGAGAAACAAAATCCTATTTGAGCTAACTAAACGACTTAAATCCATTTAGTTTAGAGAAGATAAGGTTAAAGGTTAATTTGATACTGGCATTCATAATTATCAAGGGTTTCGATGGTCTCGATCTTATGACTTAGGGAAAGATTCGTCTGATTTCTCTCGTAGTAATGGTTGCAGACTCGTGGGTAAACGTTTTACCTCGAATGAGACGAAGTGCTTTTTCTTCAACGAGACTGTTAACATATGTAATTATTCACCAATTAGAATGGTCGAAAGCAGTACCATAGATATGTTTAGGCATAGACTTGGATATATATTTCCCTTCAGATCCACGACTGACATTATTTGCGCCTCCAAAGCTACTTCAATAGTTTATAGTATTTACATATTTTCAATATGCACATATTTCTACTCTCACCACACTGATATTGTGATTTTTCATATCGCTTCCACTATCACAAACAGCCTAGAAGGGACCCAGTGGTCTGTTCCTGTTTGAATTCCTTGTATTCCTTTGTATATATGTTGAACAGACACAGGGATTACACTCACACGTTGAATAAACACATGTATTTCACTCACTTGTTGAGCAGACACATATATTACACTCACACGTTAAGGTACATATATTAAACATTGAGCAGACATGTATTACGCTTACATGTTGAGCAGACTCACATGTCTAGTAGATACATGTATTACTCTCACACGTTGAACAGATACATGAATTACACTCACACATAGGTGGTTATACATTTTTAATGATGTTTTATTCAGTACGCAAACTTCATTGTAATGTCGAACATGTGATGGTGATTCAGTAAGTAAGAAGCATAGTATGATGTAAAACGTTAGGAAAAATGAGGCCAATGGTAAGTTTTTTCATGGATTGTGGCGAGAGTGTGGTGGGAGTGAGGTTCTGTGGTGGTCGTCGTCACTGCGGGATCGGTCACATATTAACTCAGAGTCTTCATGAGTGATTCATACATGTATCGAGCTTGGCATTAGTCGGTAAGGTTAGAAGGAACTCTTTATATTATTTCGCCTTGGAGATGAGCTCTGAAATAACTTACCAAATATGCCCAGCACCATCACACTAAACTTACAATATAAATGATAAATGGGATAGTGACACAATGACCATTATTTGGCCAGCGAACATTTTGTTATTCATACCCATTTTACCAGTTTAACAAATCTGCCGTACGCGATACTAACCTATAATATCTTATTAAACCTCGCATATCATTATAGTCATAACATGCAGCGGCAAACAATTTCAAGCTCTAGGCATTGCCGAAAGCTAACAAGGACCACAGGTTATATTTCAGCTTGATACAGCAAAGAGGCTGTCATAACTTATTACTTCATCTTAACCAAACCACAACCACAATATGGTGTCTGCATTCCCATATTAATGATTTCTGACAACATAGCTGTGCACCTGTACGGTGCTTACCCCACCCTTTCTCCTGACATCACACCTCACTATGCACACAGTCACCCTATAGCAAACACCACACTTTTCTTATAGGCTGTAAACTGTGAAACGTTCCATGAAGCAGATGAAGTGTTGCAAAGTGATACTCCTTATTCATATTCTTATCTCTAAAAATGTTTGACAACTTTCCCGGGTAATCATACTGAGAACAAAATGGTCAAGTAACTATTCCAATGCATCCTTGACCCACTAAACAGGTGGCAAGAGCTGCCCCTTACGACAAACCCAGCAGGTGTAAAGGTCACCCTCGAGTTGGTGATATTTGCTTCTGTGGATGGAGGGAAGGATAAGGCCTCTGTGTGTGTGTGTGTGTGTGTGTGTGTTAATAAAGAGGTGGGGGGGAGTTGCATTATCCCAGAATAATTCATATCCCTCACACAAGCTGCAATTAGCATCCTAATTTGCGATCAACATCACTCAGCAATCCTTTCTCAGTCCTCCTTATTTCTATATTTGCCCCATGAAATATTGCGTTGTGTGTAGGTGTCAACCATCACCGTACTCCCCTCTCCTCTCACCCGTCTCCACTCTCCCCTCCTCACCTTGTTACCCCGTCACACGCCGGCCCCAGTCGTCTCACCCCACCCCCTCCCCCCACCCCAGGTCACTAATGAAAGCTTGGAAGTAGCGAGTCGATACCGTCTGGTTTCACACCTCACGGAAAGAGAGGATTGACAACGCTAACTATCCCAGTTGGAGGTGTAGGCGGCTGTGCCCCAACCATATTCCTGTCTAAAGCGTGGAAATATCCAGCTCACCGTAATCTTAGGCTTTTGCACGATTAGTTAATAGTGTCTATCGTGACCTCCCAGTTTTGTAACATCTGCCTAAATCCAACAAACCATTATTTATTTGTTTATCACACACACACACACACACACACACACACACACACACACACACACACACAGCGGTTGGAAACCTCACCATTAATCGCATCATGAACCTCAATATTACTTGAGCATTCAGACCATCTTCCAGTCATCATGATCTTATGGGGTTGCTTTGACGTGGTAATCTAATGGAGGAGTATATTGTAGACTGCGCTTTCCCCTGCACTGTGTAGCTCCTGGTTGGGGCGGTGGCTCGGGGAGATGCATTCATTACGTCGCTAATTTTGCGGCCTCCATGTCTCTCTCTAGTGGCTAATGTGGCACTGGTAGCGGTAGGAATCTGCGCCATCCCTCCGTGTCTCTCAGAGGCTACTGTTCACGGATGCTGAAAGGGAAGCTTCCTCTAGCCACCTTGTTTTTCTGTAATGCATTTTGGGCGATGGTGAGAGAGATTCTCTCTCCATCTTCTTTCCCTGTTACAAGTTGCCCATCTTCTGCGTCGCTGATTCTTCCATTCGTTTTCAGGTTCTCTTCATACCATTCCCCTCCTTCCAAGACGTTTTCTTAGTCTTCCCTGTAGTTTGCTGATACTCTTTTACCCCCTCTCTCCTTTACCCTCTTTTTTTTAACCCCTGCTCCTTTCTTTTGATCTCCTGCTGCTTTCTCGTGTACATCTCCTAATCGTTCACGCTCCTTCCCTTCAGGTTTCACCCATATACCACTCTTTTCTCTTTCATTATCAGCTTAGCATACTCAACCCACCACTCGGTACATTTTCACATACGCCGACCTTCCACTTTCCTCACACCACGCACTTAACCCCCACACGTAAGCACTACTTCTTTAAATACCTTCCTTCCTCACCCACTCCCCTTGTTTCATTTCCTCTCACCCAATGCCACTCTTGACGTAAATTCTTAGAATCTATGCACACGAGCATCTTTTCCAAGTTCTCTCTCTCTAACAAGCTTTTTCCTCTCTCAGCACATTTACATCCACAACTGTCTACTTTGCACTCCTGACAATATGTAGTTAATCCAATAATGCTATTAAGTTCTATCTCCACTAACCCACAACATACTTATGTATGCATGCATCTTTTTCTAAACCAGGTTTTCTTAGTCACCAATCATCTTTCGGCATACAACTCAACAAGCTGTTCACCATATTCAGTAACACCGGTTACCTCTTACCGCCAGTTATGACGACAATTTCCACATCACCCACTCCTGCATTCGAATCTCTCGCCGCTAATTTTCGATCCCTTTTATCAAATTTGCTGAAGCACTCGCTCAGCTTCTCCTAAAGAACTCTCCTCTTTTCTTCACTCCTTTCGCTGCCAGGTGCGTAGCCATTGACGGTTAGTCACCCACATTTCGTAATCTGCTTTCATTCTCAACCACATCAGTTTAGAATGCACTTCCTTACAGCTTTCAGTACTTTTCCATAACTCTTCCTTCATTGGAAGTTCCACCCCATCCTTTGCTCTCGTTTTAGATGTGACCCCAGACTTTACCCCAAAACATTTCCAACAAAAATTTTACTCCTCTTTCAGCTTAGCTTCACTCAGGGCAAGAACATCCAGGTTCTTCTCCCCAACATATGAACTATCTCCCTTCTTTTCATCCTAGTTACATTCACACGTACTCAAACACTCCAGCGTGAGCCTTCGAGGACCACTCCTTGCTCGGTTCCTTCTTCTGTTCCCACATGTAAAAAGTAATGTACAAAGAGGGAAGGGTTCCCGGTCCCCTCCTCCCCCTCTTCCGCCCCCTACTAGCTGCCTCTTACGGCACATACGAGATACGTGGGTAGTTTAGTTTTATCTCCACTATCTTCAGGGATAAAGTGATAATAATGGTGATGATGATAATGATAATAATGATAGAAATAATAGTAATAATAACAATGATGATAATGATAGTAGTAATGATAATAATAAAAATAATACTAATACTACTACTACTAATAATAATAATGATAATAATGATAATAAAAGTAATAATAGATATTTCTTATAATAATCATGCACATGCAGTACCCGGTAGCCCAATCCAAGCAGTGATGAAAGTCTCTCTCTCTTTCTTAAGAAAAGTGTAATTTAACACTGAATTGCACACGCATAGCCCCGGCATATGTCACAGACTCCAGAAACCTTTTCACTTTTCCGTTTGATCACAGTGTTTCTTATCTTTGAGAGGGTCAGAATAGCTATTTTGATTGGCATTTCAATAGACAACGCCCAGCAACCGGCAGGACGCTGTTTACTTACACAATCTACCACTAAAATCTCTTGAAAAGTTCTTTCACCCAGCAAACTCTTCATCGTTTACTGATGGGAGATGCCCATCGACTGGTTGACTTGGGAGTTTTGGAAGATAAGGACCGACAAATAGAACGATCATTTACAAGTTTAATCTCCTCAACTGTGACTTCTACATGCATCGTTTCATTTACCCTGAGGTGGATCTATGCCATCAAGACGGATCCCTTCTGCAGTTCCACATGGTGAAGCACCTGCATAACAATAATAATATCCAAGCCATACCTTAGCAAGGGATAAAGAACAGCTCGCGTGAGAGTGCGCGTGTAATTCAACAGGCTTCTCACCAACCCTCACCAACACACTAGGTATCAAGAGGACTTAAGACTACCACTACTGTACAATTTACTGAGAAATTATTTTTATCCTCTCTCTCAAGCTGCAACTTTATACACTGTCAGTTCTTAGGATTCTCCTGGATATCCGCTTTAGTCTTTCGGTAGCGAAAACAAAGACTGTGACCAGCGCTCTGTAATACCATCATAAAGTTCTGGATGAGCTCTTCACGAGTATCAACAGGATTATGATCAGTCTCCGTTTGTGCATGTCTGGTGCAGGAGCGCCAAGTGATCAGTACAAATCTAGGAACTGATACGGACGTTCTATGTTTTTGGTCTTTCTGGCCGACTGTTAGTCCGGAAAAGGATGCACTAATCCCATTTCTGATTCTAGAATTTATGACTCTAGCGCCTGTCTCGCAGTCAGGTCTGTCATAACCATTGACTTCCCAGAATAAGGACATTACATTTGACAAGGACATCACGATCTGACTGTGAAAGCACTTTCACTGATTTTTACTTAAGCGTAGGTATTACATCTCAGGGTGCAGCCAGCCGTACCTCTACCATTTGCAGCTCACTGGACATCAATGGTATTTACTACTTTGGACGAGATAGAAGTTCGATATGTCATACCAGACACCATTTTTCAGAGATTTTTTTGGTATTGTTTATGTAAGGTAATCCGTCAGCCACACTACAGAGCCGCCAAACTACAACCTGAGTCATAATTAAGTTTAGATGCTCTTCATAGCATTAGTTGGAATTCACACCACTCCTCCGAGACGAGGCGCTCTTCCTCTGTTTGCCATATCATGCGTGTTCAGTACTGGCATTACAGTATTTTTACGCCTTAGAGGATCTAACCTCAGTCATCCATTGTAGTACACCACGGGAACTGACGCAGGCCTAATACACAGACAGTAAAGTGACACATGAAGTCAGTATAGGAATCACTTGCTAACTTAAACTATTACAGGGTTCATAGCAGAGAGAGAGAGAGAGAGAGAGAGAGAGAGAGAGATGCACAGGTAGAGACATAACCTCTAGGTAAATTGCAGAAGGCCCCACTGGCGCGAGGTGGACGTCTCTCACTTACGGTGCTGCAGTTGTTCACAGCTACATAATTCCGCCATTATTTACTAACGTAGTCTTGTAATTAGCTTCTCCTTCTCAGAACGTGAATCATTTAACATCATTTTCCTTCTTATTCTAGACAATACTGCGTCATCACCCGTTGATGTGGAGGATTTTTTTGTTAATTTATTTACCATGCAGGAAGAGTATGACGAAAGACATTTTTTTCATATACATATTCTGTTGCATAATAAGCACCAATAATAGTGCTTGTTACCATTATTCATTATTATTAGTGGTACTCGCATAAGGTTCTGGTCTACACGTGGTTTTAAATGTATGTAGTTGAACAAAGGTCGGTTTTGTTTATAGTAAGGGACACTAACATCACCTTGGACGCAACGTCTTTTCAGTATAGATTATATTTGAACTTTTGGCATTTGTTTAAGTAGAGAAAGGTAAACAAGATGATAGTACAAGAAAAAATCATTGACTGCAGTAAAGTGAAGTATCTGCTTGCACTTTATCTATAAACTTACTTAACAATTTTCCGCTAGTCTGCCACACACCACGCGCACGCTCAGGGCCTTATGGGAAGTGTCATAAAGTGGTTACCATTCCCAGAATGTTCCTCAGAAGGAAAAGAAAATATAGAGGCCTCCGTGCACTTGTCAGTGCAGGTGTCCGCTGTTCGAATTCGTCAGTGAGTTCCTCGTCGTCTGACTGAAAGTCTTGCATCTCTCGTACCTTCATTGTTCGATGGACGGGTCTAAGTGGTCTGTGGAGACCAAAAGAAGAGACAGTAGTACTTCTGAAGGCATGTGAACAAACCGACTCTGAATAACTAAAAAGATGTTCTTCTACGTCAGAAATTGTATGTTATCAAACATATACAGATATGATTTGGATTTCGAAATGTGGATTTGTTTTCCCATTTTTTACCAGAAGTCTACATAAATCATATAAACTTTTAAGCAATAACTAGTCTGTGGGAAGATAGAGATTTTCTTTTATATGGAAATAGATGAAGAGACGCAAATATAACAACAGCATCAAAGAGCCC
Source organism: Panulirus argus (assembly GCA_038088735.1). NCBI lineage: Eukaryota > Metazoa > Arthropoda > Malacostraca > Decapoda > Palinuridae > Panulirus > Panulirus argus. The sequence goes on from JAYMFT010022829.1 coordinate 12,979, forward strand.
AGCACATCAAAGAGAATGTCCCTCATGTAAATACTGTCTTCAGACGGCATATGCTACTGGCAGCAGTGTAAACAAACACACTGTCTACAAGGAACTCATCAGAGGCAACAAAAAACGCGCGCCAAAGAGACTCCCATGCGCCGGAACAAAGGACTCGCCCGGTAGTCTTCCCGCCCTTTTTAACGGCTACGTGCCCAATTTTTCCCCCGGTGTAATTTTCACCAGCCAATTAGGGAGCGCCGAGTTATGTGGTGAGCCAGTCGAAAACCTCAATTAAGTCGTACTTGGCGGCCTCACAGGCCGTTGAGACGTTCACTATATTGATAATGATGATACCTTAAGAGGACATCACAGTGTTTCCACAGCACAGGAGCTCATTACCAATGGTGGCACACCTGTTACTTCTCATGCAGTTAGGGCGCAGGGGCTGAATTTGTGCCAACATTCTATGCAAGAAGACAAAAAAGAAACGCAAGTTGTAAAAGAAGGCAAGAGAGAGACGAGATACCTCATTCCAGTCTTGAGGAGGAGTTTGCACTGATTGTCCGGTTTGAATAATTCTGTCCAATAGCCGGCAGCATTACTATCCTGGAAATGTGAGCTGCTCTTTCCAGAATGCCGGACTACGATTATCCAGTCAAAATGGAAAAGTATTCAGAGACTTTGATGTATCTAGCTGCATTTGAATTAAAGGTTTGCATTAGGAGGGGTTCCTCGTGTACAAAGTCTATTGACAGAAGCCGAATTGAAACGTTCTCTCCAAAATGTAACTTAATACAGAAATATACTGTACCCTGCTTAAGCCAACAGAGTAGAGGAATTACAATAGGCATATGGGAACTTATTTTTCATGTTGAGTAATTTCATAACTTTATCCAAGGTCACCTATCATTTTCTAGAGTCACAGACACCAAACGCTCAACTGAACTAGTGATGTGTGGACAACTGCATCAAAATTTTTACATCTTTCTCTCATCTCCGTTCCTCACCTCTCTACCTCATCCCTCGACCTAGCTTTCCACTCAACCTCTGTACCTCATCTCCCAACTCCACCTCTCTACCTCCTCCCTGTTCTCCATGTTTCTACTTCATCTCTCAAACCCACTACTTTATCTCACTCCTCTGTCTGACGTAACCTCTTTTCCTCATCTCTATACGTTACGTCTCTCTACCTTACCTCTCTACCCCGCCTCCTACATCACTTCCCTATCCTGCGTCTCATCCCCACTTTTCTACCTAATTCCTTTACGTCATATCTTTACCTCACTTCACTACCAGCTTTTGCAGCCCTCACCACTTCATGTCGTATATCTACAACATCGCTCTGCCCCTTGTCTCTTGTCGCATCTCACTACTCCGGTTTTCCTACTGCACTTCTTCATCTCCATCTTAATATCATGACGCCATTATTCTACCCAGCCTCCCTACCGACCTCAGTATTTCCTTTCTCTACCCTGCTCTTCTATCCCTGTTCTCTACCTCACCTCTCTACCCGTATTTTCCTCCCCAGTCTCTCTGCCTTACCTCTCTCGTCGTCCTCGTTATCCGACCCTCTCATCCTCATTCTTTAACCAACCTCGTTGCGCTGTCTCTCTGCCGTGTATCTTGGTCCCAGTGATTACTCTTCCTGCCCATCCTTCGAACGCGCTTCCCTGACCCGCCCTTCCATCCGTACGTTTTACCTCGCTACTACTCCTTTCAGACCCCACTTTAATGCCGCTCCTTTGTCCTTCGTCTCGTTATCTTCGCTCGACTTGTCTATCAGTTCTCTAAACCTTCCTTGTGTCACCTGCTGAACTACCCTTCTTCATGACGCCACTTCTCCGGAACCCACTTCATTTTCCCGTCTCCCTAACCCACTTCTCTACTTCTCCTCTTCAACCCACCTCACTGCCCCTATCTCGCCATACTCGTCTCTCCAGCGTACTTCACTACCGCACCTCTATGTCTGTCCTCACAACCTCACCATCTACCAGCCTCCTCCTCCTACCTTTCTAAAAGACCTCACTGCCGCCCCTCCTTATTCAGCCTCTGTTCCCCCCCGCATTACTTTTCAGCTTATTCCTATCTCCCGACCCCAACTCTATTTCCAATCCTCTCTTTTCTCCCCATATCTCTAATCCACCTCTCTCCCCACATTCCCGACCCATCTTGCTGCTCCACCCTTCACCACACCCACTCTATTAACTCTTTTCTATCAATTCTCTTTCTTTCATTTTCTCACCTTTTTAGTCTGTCTTTTTGCTCCCGCTTCTCTCCCCAGCCTCTCTGTCCACATCTTCCCCCCATCACTCTACTCTGCTTCTCTGCCCCAAGCTCCCTACCTTGCCTTTCTACTCCATAATCTCTCAGGTACACACCTCTTTGTCCCATAACATTTCCCGCCTCCCTGCATAACTAATCAACCTCAACGTTCTACCGCAGTACCTCACCTGTAGGTAGTAGGCAGCCGCCAACCAGGAAGGTTTAAGACCACTAGTACCCCGTCTGGGTACTAGGAAGGGTTAGTGACACTGCTCAGTGAGTCTTCACTTCATTGGCTGTCAAGTTTTACCTCGTTGGCCCCGGTAACTGTCGGTTCTTTCTGCCTCACCCACACGTTGGTTCCTGGCTTTCAGTCCACAAGCAAATAATCTCTCCGCCTCATCTGTGTCTTCCCATTACCCCAGGTATTTATCTGGTATATTTACCTCACCTCCCTATGTCACCTCTTTTCCTGTTCTCCCAAACCTGTTCTCTGCGTCATCCCGTTATCCATATTATTCTCATCTATTCTCTACGTCATCTTTTATCAATTTTTTTCACACCTGTTCTCTACGACATATGTTTGTCCAGCTTTATATCATTTAATATCTGATGTCTACCCACTACTTCTCCACCCTTATCTACCCTTATTATCTCTCCCCTTTCCCCTCACTCCCCATTATTGCCCTCCCCAAGTCCCCACCCTGTCTGTCTATCCCAGGCCTGACCTCTCCCCTACGTTGCCTTACCTTACCTCTCTGCTTCCCTGCCACTTCACCTCGCCACTGCACCCACCAACCCTCCCATAGAACTTGTACAATGACCACTCGAGACCCCGCCTTCCAGGTATTCAACGTGAGGGTGAGGTAAACAGGCTCATAAAAGAGCAGGTATGCAACATGTAGGACTGGCAGAGTACTTGCTACATCATGCTAACAGGTAAAGTGGAATTCTAAAAAAGTTTACCTGTTTGAGTATAAATGGATGTGCGTGTTTGTGTATGAATGTAGGTGTATATGAGTGTGTTTATATATCTGTATATATGTATATATATATATATATATATATATATATATATATATATATATATATATATATATATATATATCTATTTATTTATTTATT
>JAYMFT010022840.1:0-16346 GCA_038088735.1 Panulirus argus
ATGTATATATATATATATATTTCGGAGCAAGATTTTGCTAACTAGATCGCGGTTAACGTATCTAAAGTGTCACTTTCTTAGAAGCACAAAAGAAAAAGAAAAGAATGTATTATATGACTCTTTCATGGGTTTTATAATCTCATTCACCTCGGAATATAAAAAGAGGGGGACCTCATTTGTAGCCAAATACTTTTTCTAGGACGGGGGAAAAAAAGAAAATCTTAACAGAAAAAAATCTTAAAATCTTGCAACGTAATTTTACTCGACATGACTGACCCTTGCAGCCTAATAGTTGGCTTTAAAAAAAAGAAACAAGGTCACCTGCGTTGGTCAACGTTCCCTGAGATGTGATAAAGTCCCAAGAATTAGCTCGTGAGATGATCGTGTCAGGGACATATTCTTGATGTGGTAATATGTGTTCTGACACGATCGAGATTTGCTGCCATGTGTTCTGACATGTTGTAGATGTGGTACCATGTGTTCTGACGTGATGTAGATTTGCTACCATGTGTTCTGACATGACATAGATCCCAGTGGTCCTGCCGGCGGCGTTTCTGTAAGCCAGTGACTGTGACCCCGTAGGTCGTGGTTCTGTTGGCAATGGCCCCCATCGGCAATGGTTCTGTTGGCAGTAGTCCCGTTGGAGGGTCCGTCGTAACGACAACAGTCCTCTCAGGTACCTGTTGTGAGGACAACGAGTCCCTTCGGCTGCCTGCTATGAGGACAGCGGGTCCCCCCTATCAATACTTGTCCTCCCGGTGTCTTCTTTTCTCTTCGGTCATCAGGTCGGCACGCACGAACCTTTCGTTCCCGCGACCGGTCTGGTTACACAGCGGATCACGAGCGCCGTGGAAAGATCAATTCTCGCGAATTGCAATGCCACGCCCGGGACGTCTCCCGGTGACCGTGACACACGTTCGTGGAATCATATGTCTTTTCCACCCCCCCAGACTGAATGAAGACGCAGCGGTCGGACTATTTCCCCTCCCCCCCCTCCTCCCCCCACCCCGTGTAAGGTAGTAATTTGCCCTCGGCACAACGCTGGACGGGCTGCGTTTAGTGATTTTGTTCCGGCGCAGTGTTGTGTCTACGGTAAAGAAAAAGAAAAAAAAAGAAAATCCTCCGCTTGTTCGTTAGAGTCAAAAGTCGCAGGTCTTTAGGATATCAGGTTACTGAGAGAGAGAGAGAGAGAGAGAGAGAGAGAGACTGCTAATCCATCCCAGTTACCCCCACATGTACACAGGGCAAAAAAAGTATCTTCCCGGTTGGGGATCCGATGGATTCCGAAGTGATCAATGTGACTGTTTGCTTTCTCAGCAGGTTTGGTTGAAGCGCGAATGTGATCCAGATTTCTTAAAGAGTGTGGCAGCCCCACTTTATATAAAGTTACTTCCATGGAAATATGGTGTCTCTGTGACATTTTTCATGGCATATGACTGGGAAAACGTCGCTAACAATCGATATATTGTTACAATGTCGTGAAAGCAGGGCAGCGAGTGCATGGCCAGACCATTGGACATTTTTCAGAATTCTTCGTCCGTGGTGTCATATTATACAGACCTCCGTGGTGTATCGGTAAGCGTTCCTTGGGGGGGCCGCCCAGACTCGAATGCATGGGTTCAAACCCTGGTTACGGCAGTCGGTCCACAGTCAACCCAGCTGTTCATCATATATATGATGGAACATATATATGAACACATTCTTTGTAGGGCTGCTTTGATAACATGAATTACAAAAAATAAGTCGAAAGTTATCTCTGTATGACCAATTCCTGGCTAGTACAAAGAGATTGAAATAAATGATACAAACCAGAAGACAGAGTTGCAGCTTTATGCAAATTAAGTATTTTACTTCGAGTTACATAACTGGAATCAAGTTACAATTATCAGTCCGAGTAGCTCTTCAGACTGAGAACTATTACGTTGCCCTTAAAGCTCACGGAAGTTTGTTGGTATAGTATGTCACAAGCTATTGGGTGGTGTGGGATTCCTTGTCCAATCAGCGTAGGGGAGATTTGCCCCTGCGTACAGTCGAGATATACCTGGTGCCTCAACAGGGCGCAAGTGTGATTGGTTAAGTCCCCTTGACAGCGACTGGAAGTTGCCCTAAGCCGCTCTGCTGCTGGTGAGAGGTCGGTGGCAGTTGGCGACTGATAGAACTCACGTCGTCCGTCTCTGGTGAACCGCGAAGACCTTCCTCCCGGTTCGTGATCCGTGGAATCGAACCCTAATCTTCAATTATCTCTCTCTGACGTCTACGAAACATCATTACCCTCCTATATCCCGTGTTCTGAATCATGGACGCGTCAAGTTTTCGTTTCCATCTGGCAGCCCGTGGACCTCGTCGTCTTCCGCTCTCGTCGCGAATGGTAAGAAATTGAACTTAATCTTCGGTTTCTCTTGGCGAATCGAGGAAACGTTTCGTTTCTTTTCGTGAACCATTGATCGACCTCCTCCCCTCCGCCCTCAAGTCCGTTGTGAATCCTCAATCTCCTCCTCCTCCTCCTCCTCCTCCTCCTCATCCTCTTCCTTCTCCTGCGTCGAACCGGGTATCCTACACTGCCCTACCCTGTAGGAAAGGACAGTCCCACAGGATCAAGCTTGACTTCGTACATCGCGTCCATCGCTCAAGACAACTGTAAATTACGGCTGTCAATCTGTCTTTTCTTATTTCATGGAACCCGTCCCACAAGACCCGTATCGTGCGTGTTGATAAACTTGTAATGATACTGTGGATCTCCCTCGGGCATTCCTGCATAAAAGGAGAAAACTAGGTCAGAAACACACAAACATTATCATCAACGATTTGGATCCTGCTGTGCGAGTCTGAGGGACGGGGTTGGGGGACGTGTCCCCCAAGGTAACTAAGTCAGACCTGTGAACCTCCCACCTCGAAGCTACGCATTCAACGGGCCGCCAAGAGTCGAGAGCATAGGTTCGAACCCTGGTTGTGGCTGCAGTCGGTCCACAGTTAACCCAGCTGTTCGTCCACCCGTAGGAGTTGGTCCATGAAATGGGTACCCGGCTCAGGCTAGGGTATATATGTATATAACGTCGATGGAAACGGCCTTGATTAGGGCCTCAGCCTCCCGTGCCGTCTCAGCTAACATTAAAAAAAAATGTATATTGTCATGGTGTAAGGTGATGGCATGACGCCGTACCACTCCCTTGCGTCTTAAGAAAAGCAGTTTTTGCCATGTTGTGACCTGGTGACCTCATTGTCCCCGACTTAACCCCTCTCTTCAGAACGGGGTAATCACTGTAACTAGAGGTGCCGTAGACGGGTATAGAGAGAATTTATGGGTCGCGTAAGGGTCATCCTTTTTCAGGAGAACGAACCTGAAGCTGAAAGTAATGAAATGTCTATGGCGAACGCACGTTCGTGTGTGTTCCCTGCTTCCTCCATGCGTTCCTTTATGACTTTATGGGGTCCTAAATCTAAATGATTGTTTTATTATTTTTGTTGTTATTATTACTGTTATTATTGTTATTATCATTATTATTATCATTATCATTATAATTATTATTATTATTATTATTATTATCTTATTACAGTTACTATTACTGCTACTGCTACTGCTACTGTTATCATTATTATCATTACCATTATCGTTATTGTTGTCATTATTATAATCATTATTGACACTGATTTCTTGAGCGTGTGTGTGTGTGTGTGTGTGTGTGTGTGAAGAAGCCGGCAACCGCCAGATCTCACTGCTGAATACACATCTCGTACGACAAATTTTTCTCATTAGTAAGACATTCAGTCTTTTTCACAATCTCGTGAATCTGTTTTATCTAAAGTTTATCTGCAGGACAACATGCTGTATTCTGAGGTCTAAAAAAAAAAGAAAAAGAAATTGTCCCAGGATTTATTACTCTTTTAACCCAAAAAATAAATTGTTTGACTTTATTCCTTTTCTTCATGGCGAAGTTAATTCTTTCGTTCTCAGGTTTTTTTTTTTTTTTTGAGTTTTCACAGATTCATTAGTTGAATCATTCCAGTCTTTCATTAACTCACTCACTCATTAACTTCCAGTAACTTTTCCATTCGTCCGCCAGCCCTGTAATTCTCCCATCAACAATCGCTCTTCTTTCTCCATCCACATCCCTTCAGGAACCTCAGTTAGTTTTCCCTTTGTCCCGATTAACACCGCCGGTCGTGCTCTCGGCCCTCGGTCAGCCTTGTCACACTTATAACGTAACCTTGACCCCAACCTTCGGGCCCTTCCATTCTTCCATTCACAGATGCCTCCATCAGTCCGTCCGCTGACCCTCCCCCCCCATCAATCCTCATTTGATGTTACTTACTCTTCTCGTCAACCTCTCTCGTGCCTGCCGCACGTCTGTCAGTTCTTCGGTTCTCCATCAACGCTTCCACAACTCAGGTATCCCTAGATTATCCATCATTTCTGATTCTCCATCAACCCCCCCCCCTTCGTGTCTCCAGTCATCCTCCGTCGTATCCATCTACCTTTTCATACCTCCATCACTGCCCTTTTTTTTCTCTTACCACATCCTTCTCCATCCCTACAGCTGGTGGAGGTCCACGTGTACATCCTGCCGCAGGATAAGTGGATCCCATTCAGGAGGCTGGCCAGGAACCAGGTCGTGGAGGAGACGGTGTCGGCGGGGTTCCTCCGGGTCCTGCCGGACGTGAACCTCTTCGACCTCCGGCGGGAGATCCGGGGGCAGCTCAGCGACGACCTCCCGGAGAACTTCGTCTACATAAAGAGCGTCGGCAGGAACTTCACTCAGGTGAGTGGGTGTTGCGTTGGCGTGGAGGGAGGCTAGGTATGGAGGGTAGGTGTGATGTGGAGGGAGGATAGGTTCAGTGTGGAGGGTAGGTCGGTCGTGGAGGAAAAGGGTAAGTTCAGTTTGGAGGGTAGTTGTGGACATCAAATAATTATCTCTAATCATTTCTGTCAATTTTTTATCTCTGTCAAAGGTGATGACACTGTCATGAACTACGTTGTCGAAATGACTTCGCATTTTGGAAATATAGATTAGGTCTCTTCAGACTTTAAGCTATTTTCTTTTTCTATCTCTTCATAATGTTTATGTTTGAGTGACGAAACTAGTTTATTTGCTCTTCTCTGCATTTGTTCTAGTTATTCTGTGAGACAGTTTTGGTGGCCGGAACTGATCGCTTTATCCGAAATGAAACATAACTAGTGCTTTGTATAAAGAACAAGAATTGTGCCTTTATATTTCATGGCTCATAGACATCTCAAGCTATGAAAACCTAACATTCTGTTTTCGCTTCATTACATACATCTGCGCATTACGCTGAAGATTCATCGCCGAGGTTTGGTACGTTGTGGATTGCAGGCGTACTGCACAGGGACACCGTGAACAGCAGAGAACAGACTTCTTCCATCACTCCCCCTTAAAGTATATATGATGAACGGAGGCTTCTACTGCAACGTTGCAGTCCTGTTGTCTGGTGTCGCAGTGGGTGGAGCCCGGTGGCGACGACATTTTTCAACGTAATTGATATAAGTCCCGAGGAATGTTACAGCGCTAGGAAGGGTTGTACGGTCTGTTCCTATCAATGACGGACTTTGTCGCGTCTAAGGCCACTGCTGCAAAGACGATCGTGAGGGGAACGACATTTTCAAGGCTCGTTAGGGAGAAAACGTTGATGTTTCTAGGGTATTGCTTGACCTTAGTAGTACGACTGAGCTAACTCGTAGGACATTTCTGGCAGCCAGACGGGGCCTATCAGTGTAGAAATTATTTCTCATATGTATGAAGAGGATATTACACACACACACACACACACACACACACACATACACACACACACACACGCACACACAGGGTTACAATATACCATTTGTAATTGAAAAGATATAACAAAATTGCTGATGTTTTCACATCTAATCCGTGCTTTCATGTTTCCCTCCGTTCATCTCGTCCTCTGCACCGTCGAGTTAGTTACATTCTTTCTTACTTCGCTGGTATGGCGCTCACTCTTAACAACTTCTCCTAAATGAAAAGCTGGCAAACACGATCGTCTCCGCGGAATAACGCAAGAGTTAATCGATCATGACGGATCATGCGTTCATTATCAGATCAGGTCACCTGTCTGACTAATGCAAGAAATCCATGTCGTGGAAACGCGGGTGTTAATCTTTGCGGCGGGGGCCATTTGACCCCCCCCCCGGCTGACCATGGGATTGTATTAGTCACAGTGGTACATATTCTCTCTCTCTCTCTCTCTCTCTCTCTCTCTCTCTCTCTCTCTCTCTCTCTCTCTTGTTGCAAATCATGAAATTGAGGCAAGTAATGAATTTAGAAGAAGAAAAAAAATTGTTAATTCGGTCGACAGTGTCGACATTTCTCGTCGTCCTCCTGCAGGGTGTTTGGCCTCAGGTGCCAGGTATATATATATAGAGAGAGGGCCAACTCCACCACCAACCCCTCCTCAAAGTTCAGTTGTGGAAGTGTGACAGGCGTGAGCCCCACACGGCCCAAATCCATTGCTGATGTTTAATTGCCAGTTCGTTTTCTCTCGTACCCATGTTTTTTTTTTTAAGATTCCCCATCCCCCACGTCGATCATGTGCATACGTATTTCTTGTGCACTCTCGTAAGAGAATCTTGAGTGCCACTCTTTGTTGTGACCTGACTGGTACAACACCAGCAATCAACAGATACGTAGAAAAAGGCTTCTTCTGTAAGGGACTGGACGTGCGACAGAAGGCAAAGAGTCATATGCAACCTGACTTGCCTGATACCCTCCGCACACGAAAGGTTTTTCACAAGTTGACGTACCTTAAAAGAATAGGCAAATCACTTTCACGTAGACACGACTCTCTCGATAACGCTTCTTCAATCCCGTCCCTCGTCACTGTCTCTTGGAGGAGGAGGTGAACATATTTTTCCCTTCGAGGTCCTGGCGTATTCCACTTGTAGGACCTTGAGGAGTGACGTACCTACGTGTTCTCATTCTCTCTTTCATCACCTCCGTAAACATATTCATCCCTTCCTCGTCCATCGGAACCAATGACAGCACCGCTGACACTTGTCAAGCCCGTCCGAATCTGAAGATGTCGAGGAATCTGCGCTGGTTGATGGCAAATGCGAATGGCTGTAGTAGAGTAATTCATCCCAGACCTTGTCATTAGCCAAGCCTAATGGCATGTCCCAGCAGAGTCATGCAAGGGGTACGGCCCTCTTCCCCTTGCGTGCGTGGAAGAACCTGACAATGAAGGAGACACGACTGGCGCTATCCTGTGCTCAGCATAAGTGGCTCTACCGCGGGAAAGTCCTGAGACGCCACGGTCTCTGTAATTAAAACTCGTTTTTCTGGCGATTCCCTGACGATAAGCCTTTGATTACTGCGATAACGTACGTGCCTGGCACTCACCAGGGTTGGAGCGATTAGGCTTTGAAAAATCTGATTACAGTTACAATTACAAATGCTTTCCATTTTTAAACTTTACGATTATAATTACAAATACAATTGGGAATAGCAGTTGCATTACAATTACAGTTACCACAAAACAATATCAGTTATGATTACAAGTATTATTGCCATAAAACAATACCAATTATAATTACAATTATCATTACAATTTCACAAATTTGGAAAAAAGTACTTGCCCAGCATTGCATTTACAAGGTTACCAGTTTCACTTTCCTCCCCTTTCACAATTACAATTGAATTAGTTACTTGTTCACAGTTAGATACAATTACAAACAATGACTTCAATTATATTTTCAATTACAATTACATTATTTCTGTAATTACTTACATTTCAATTGAATTACAATTACAATTACTCCAACCCTGGCACTTACTGATATAATTGGTCAGGAACGCATTGTAGGAGTACGGCCCATTTTTCCTCTCTCCCTTCGAGATTTTAGTGAAAAGAGTTTAAGGTGTGGTTTTTAATGGTCATGGTGCAGCGATCAGGAAGGTACTGGTGTCTCTGTGCATGACTGTAAAAAAAGAAAAAAAAGGAAAAAGAAAATGCATGATCATTTCTGTATGACATGCAAATTACACTAAGTCTCTGACTGTTCACTTTCAACAGTTACCTGTAATTGTATCTTTTTCTCTTTTTTTTGGGGGGGTGAGGAACAAGCATTTGTGTTTCTGCTTTCATTCCTGATTCTAATGTTCTTCCTTTTCGTCTTTACAGTGAGGACTGTCGTCAAAGACGAATAGCTTTAAAAGTTAAAGAAATAGAAAGAAATGTATTCAAAATGCCTGAGCCATAAGTAATGAGCACTGTTCCCTATTTCTGGGTAACTGGTATTAATGTTACCCTCTGTACAAGGAACGTAAGGTTCTAAATGCTTGATACCCTGTCTTATTATGTTACTAATTATGTGTTTCTTCTAATTCTGACTGTCTGTTTTAAGTGGAAGGTTGTTTGGTCGGGCTTAATAATTAGGCCTTTCAGTCACATGCATCAGTTAAGGCAGTCATTGTCGTTATAACCATCAGCCGTAAAAGAAAATGAAGGAGAAATCTTTAACACCTTCATTAGATGTTAAGGATAATTCTCTAGACCACATACACACTCACTGTGTTGCCCATATGGTTGGAGGTTCAACGTCTGTGGTTGATTGATGAGCCTAAGGCTGTGACGAGGTCAACTTTGACGAATGTCAAGAAAACACGTACCAGTCTGTTAGCTGTGAAACGTAAAATGTCTAAACAGGTCTTTAACATCGAGCTACACCTGCATATAGAACAGTGCTGGGAAAAGGACGGACTGGCTCTTAATTCTGATATCGCTAGCGCTCAATAATGTTGCTAACTCTTCGTGAGGAAGTGAAAAGACAAAAGAAATAAGCAATGTGGCGTTTGTCTAATTCGCATTGTTTCACAAGGCATGATGATAATCACTCATTCTAATCGGTCCCACAGTTTCCTCGACATACTATTGTTGTTCAGTATAATGCTCAAGATCATGGAGAACAAAATCACGCGACATCCAAAGCTATCAGCAGTGCAGAACCAGACTGAAAAATCATCGTGGTAACTATGTAAGGTTTCAGATCACATGTATATGTACTAGCGAAGTGGCAAGCTGGATAGTTAGTATTTATACTAGATACTCCTAGAAAATAAGCACGTTTTCTCTAATTTTAGGTGATAGAAAATGGTTCTCCCAATTTTTTCTAGGGTACCTAAAGTAGAAGTCAATTTAATTTCATTTTGAGTTGTGGTTACCGTTGTGTTTAAATGTATAAGATTCAAATGCTCGTGTGTGCATACGATCAGGAATGAAAAATATATTCATATACGTCATTGATAAATGAGCTTTAGTCTAATAATTGGCAAACTTGTAGATGTTTAGAAAACTTACTTACGTACTGAGTAGCAAGGCATACATACGAAAACATTTAGGTTGACATTTTATGTTATTTGGCTGTTACTTTGTGAAGGTTATTTGTTCAAAAGAAAGGTTGTTACCAGGACTAGACGGTGTCATTTTATGAAAGTTACTCCTCCAAAAGAGAGCATGATACCCGTGCTTGTGAATGAGAGAAAATGGTTATCGTAATGCTGCTGTGAGGGTAACTAAAGTTATCCCACTTTTGTATGCTCTCCGCATTTACAGTCTCGTAACTCAGCTTAATTCATTCATTCAGCATTTTGTATTACAATAAATACTTCTTAAAGTTATTTCTAAAGATTTTTTCGCGCAATTTCATATTATATTTTATACATCTCGTATGAATTTATAAAATTCATGTGAAGTGTACAATGTACATAAAGAGGAGCATATTGGTGTTGACATTATATAATACTCCAAAGAATTCAGCAAACCAGATGAGGAAATATACACTGATAGCAGTGAAGGTACAGTGCTAACAGTGAAGAGACAATGCTTACAGTGAAGGTACAACGTTAACAGTGAAAGTACAATGATAACAGTGAAGTTATGGTACTTAATAGTGAAGGTACAATGATAACAGTGAAAGTACAGTGTTAAAACAAACCCGCAATATAAGACCTCTAATAAAAAGGACGACAAATGAAGAAAAGGGGAAAAAATGAAGGAAAGAAAGTATACCAAGGGCAAAGAGCTATCGAGAGGTGAGAAGGACAAGAAGAAACAACAGCAGAGAAAAGCTTGTCCTGAAGTGATATACAGAGAAACCAGAAGACTGACCCAAGATAACAGGCAACTTAATGATAACAGTTGTGACAACCAAAGCACAACAGGAACCACAACAATCACGGCAATTACCATTAGAGCAACGACGCCAACCACGGGAGTAAAAGCAAACAACACTGGCCTGTATGACTGCCACAGATGATGATTAGAAGCTCAGTCTTTGAACTGGCAACGGCCCACAACTACATTAGCAACTGCGGTATGTAATAACAACACAACAGGAAGCACCACCAACGGTAGTAGCAAATGACGTAAGAACAACAACAGAAACAAGTCAAGAGTTACTGTAAAAAACGACGACAACCACCATTACCACGTCTAAACCACAACCACGACCAGAAAACCAAGAATAAACCTAAACCACAACATAAACCGAACGTAGTCACGACCACAGAAAAGGCAGAGGAAGACGACGCCTCGAGGAACAATAACAGCATCGATTAAACCAGTCTTCCTATTTGTATTGGCCCGTCGGAGGAGGAGGCGACGCCGTTTCTGGCGTGTGCCTCCCCCCTGGAGCCCGCGGGATATACATGTCTCGGGTCACCCGTGATGGGTGAGGCTGTATACCCCCCGCACGAGATGCTCGCGTGACCACCGGCAGTTCCGTGGGGCTTCCTAATTGCCTCCTGATGGTGAACCGCCGCCCTCCTCCCTCCCTCCCTCCCTCCCTCTCTCTCTCTCTCTCTCTCTCTCTGGCGATTACATGCGCTAAGGTCGCCACCACCACCTTTCGTTCTTCCCGTCCGGCTGATCTTTTCATCCTCGACCAGCGTGATTCTCTTCGGAGCGATCAGTCTCAACAGCGTGAATGTTTGAGGTCCCTGGTGGTTTGTTTGTCTTGGGATTATGAGGACTTGGAAGTGAAAAGGAGCAGGTAGAGGGAAAAAATGAGAGAGAGAGAAAGAGAGAGAGAGAGAGAGAGGCGGAGGCTAGGAAGAGAGAGAGAGAGAGAGTGAGGAGGAGGAGGAGGAAGAGAGGATGCCTGAATGGCGGTAGTAGTGGTGGGTCGCTGGGTGCGACGGGGATGCGACATGTTTCGTGTGTATATATGTAAACATTTGAGGCGACGGGGGTTGGTATACACGTGATTACTGTGTACAGAAAACAAAAGACAGCAAAGATACAACCGTCTTAAGTTGTATATCCGTGTTTGTTTGTTTGTTAGTTTTTTTTCTCCACGACAAATATTAGAATACTGGATTGTGTCAAAAAACAGTGATCATGTTTTACAGCCTCGTAGCAAATAAGCCTGTGGTGGTGGTGGTGGTGGTGGTGGAGGTTCCCCCCTCTCCCCCCACCCCCTTGCGGCAGATGTCGCCAGGAACGTTGCCATTATTGATTCACAGAAGATTAAGGTCGTGTGTGTGTGTGTGTGTGAGTCAGATCACGGCACCCGAAACACGTGGTGCATCACAGCAACAGTCGATCGGAAACTTAGGTTCAGGACCTTATTCAGCGGACGGAGCAGTATGTCATCATCATCCTCCTCCTCCTCTTCCTGGTATACAGTAAATACAATCTTGGTAGTAGGGTTTCCCTTTTTATTGTCGTCACAAATCTCGTGCATCACGCGACCAGCCTGCTCTGTGCAGGCAGCGCAAGCAAAATGCTGTCCAAGATGATGAGATGAAATAGATATTGATTTCACTGTAAACGTTTCCAAGTATGACTGGGTGATTGCAGTTTCACTTTCAGAGGTTCCAGTATTTCGTCTCTTTACCTCAACATCCCGTATGATTCTTCCCTCACTACCAAATAGTTGATGGTGGGTTTTTTCTTTTTTGTGTGTCCTGTGTCAATTATTTACGTTTGCTTCCGTCAGAGTCATCCTCCAACGTGTTCCCTTTAGTATCGAAGATTTTTTAATCAGTTAAACTGGCCCAGTGGCAGCCCTTCCTACCTCTACCACGTTCATCACCCAACACCTTGCACTTGCCATGGAGCCACAAGGTCTGTCAGTCTCCCCTTTTGACTCTCAGGTCTGACTCACGCCTGCGTAGAAACGCCCCCGTCGGTGAAAACCTTATACCGAGCGGCCGACAGACCGACGCTTCGGAGGTTTTTACCCTTGAAACACCTGTAATCCACCACTGCTGAGTGCCTCGCCAGACACGCAAACGTGTGCATGTGTGTGAGTGTGTGTGTGTGTGTCCCTTACTTACGCCAGGTTCCGACCACAAAATCACTTTCCTCACTGTGCCTCCTTCATCACATCCGATAGGGCCTGGCCCCCTGGAACTGCGGACCGATGGAACTCACCCACCAGGGACTACTGAAGAGGACCACTTCTCCTCGTCCTGCGCCGAACGGGGGAAGTTTATGAGGTGACCTGATTGATCCTAGTAGATTCCAGCTGGCAAACGGGTATAGTCTGTGACCTGCCCCGAGGTCAGCCTACGGTAGGCAGGTCGATGACATGTAACGTTGCCGCTGAGGATCTGCCAGTCCTTATATAGCCTGACACGGGCCCCTTGCCCTTCGATGGGTTATGAAGTTCGCCCTCTTCTACTCCCCCCGGCACTTTATCTTTCTCCCTCTCTGTTTGGGGTCTAACGCTACCCACGTTCCTACCCTGATGTAGATCTCACAGAACCGACCATTACAAAGCCATGGACCGTAGTTACTGAACCCCGTTAGCCGGTTTATGTCGCCATAAAATCGGTCGAGTTCTGTGTAATTCTAACGATTACGTACCCCGTTTGATTCCAGTCTCATCGTCGCTGTCTTTAGTTCCCTATTTACCACGTAGTCAAACTCAAGCGGTACGTGATCATTATTATTTCCAGTTGGTGTATCATGCGATTTCCATTGCAACTTTTTTGTGAAAAAGAAATCTAATGATAATTGTGTATCAGTCCCCCTGATCCTAGGTGTGGTCATTGACGCGCTGGCATAAGGACATTTTCCCGTATACTCTCTAAACACCAGTGTCTCTCCATGACTCTCTCTGTCCACGGTGTACCAGATTTCTCCGGGTTATGTTTTTTGTAACTGAAATCTCCCATCATCAGTACTTGACCACCTTGGGAATTGTATAAGTTGTCCTCCTTCAAACACCATCTTGATTGTTCATTTATTATCATCACTGTATGTTTATTAGGGTTCATTGAAAGACTTGGAAGGATTGTATATTAATAACACCGCCACAATATCCACAATATTCTTTCCTACATTTACTATTCTCATTATGACTCCTGCTCTCTTTCTCTCTCTCTCTCTCTCTCTCTCTCTTTCTCGAACCAATCACCGACACCGAAGGCCGTACTGAATCCATCCTTATCTCTACGCTTCTCAGCGCGCCCGAGTACCTCCTGGCTGCTTAGGAATAGCTCCTGATCGAACGTGAAATCATTACCCGGCGGACACCCACACCCCCTGCGCCCCTCCCCCATGTCCTCACTAAATCCGCCAGTTCTCCTCAGTTCCTTCCTCACAGAAACTTCCTCTGGCGCTTCTACAGCCTTGACAGTCCGTGTGCGTGTGAGTGTGCGCGTGTGTGTGTGTGTGCGTGGTCAGAAAAAAAAAAAAGGAAATATGACACTAGCAAATCTACCGAGAAAGTGCCTCAGCGGACTTTTGGCATTACCGTAAGTGTATGGATTGACTCGGCGCGCGTGTGTGTGTGTGTGTGTGTGTCATGCCGCCCTCGTAATGTTTATCATCTTCGTGCTCGGCCGGGATTACCGGTCCGGCCGGCCTGGGTCACGTGTTCTTTGTTATTGTTGTGCAGTTGCTATCTAGTTCATTTTTTCTGACGTTATATGTTTTACGATCGGGAGGATGAGGCAAACCCGCGTGTCTACCGGCTGGATATTTTCTAACAGTTGATGACTATTGTTATTTTTCGCTGATTTGCACTGCAAAAGATTCACAGGATAAGTGTGTAGATGTTGCGTGTTCTGTACGTTATAAATGCACACGTTTATGAAATCATTGGGGACATTTATATCGCGGGCGTTTATCAGGCAAAAATGCCGTGTGGATGACCTTTTTTTTTTTTCCTCATCCATTGGGCCTCGTATTGTGATGACGATTTAGTAGGCTCTGGTCCCCTGAGTTGCATAGATCACCACTCTTTTACGCACTGGGACTCGGTAGTTCAGTAGGCTCAGGTCCCCTGAGTTCACCGAGCACCACTTTCCAGACCTGTCTCCCACGCTTCCCCTTCCTCCCGGCAGGTGAAGCCGCAGCAGGAGCACGTGGTGAAGGTGAAGAACTTCCTGCCGCCGCACGCCGAGGAGCCGGAGATCCACGTGCTGGAGCTGAGCGAGGAGCTCATCCGGTACGCTCCGAGCCTCTCCAACCTCCTGGCCTCGGACGCCGAGCTCTCCGACTCCCACGCCGCCGCCTCCTCCTCCTCCATCTTCAGCCACTTCGAGGCCTTCAGGAGACCCGAGCCCTTCAGCCTGTGGGAGGAGCAGGTGTACGAGAGGGCTCTAGAAGGCGAAGACGATGAATTAGGTACGTAAAACGCAGGTTTTGGCTCTCGGGGTTTGGTTGCATGCGTGGAGGCAGTGCAGAGTTAAGATATGCAAAGGATGCTTTTTGCCATAGCTTGAAACAGGTGGGTATGAAATGCATGATCCTGAGGGACATAAAGGCCTTATCGGGGTACTCTGTTGTTTCCCCTCGGTGTAACAGGGTGCTAAGTGCACCCAGTGTAAAGGCAGAAGAGGCGTGGAGTATTGTAGGGGAAGTGTCTGAGGTGTAAGGGAGAGGGTGTCTCAAGGTCTTCTTAGGAACCCCCTGGGTGTAGGAGGGGGCGACGAAGAAGGCTCAGGCGCGCATCGAAATCCAAGACACAAAAAGAGTTTGTTAATCAGCTAACGTCATCCAGGCATAACTGTCACCTCTATTTCTTCATTCAGGACTTTATCTTATTTTTTTTTTTCATAAAGCAACTTTCATGTGATTAGATTTTCCTGATATATCTCAGCCTTAGTTAACCTTAACGACCTTTACGCTCCTGATAGTAATTTCATTCGAGCGATCTGCAACGAACAACAGATTACGCTGACCTTGGTTAATTCATCATGAATGTCACACGTACTGAGGTTGGGGGGCTGTAAGGACACATCAACTGGTGCGATCATTTTGTTCGGCCTGAAATTATATCACATTTTGCAAGGTTTTGTAATATATATATATGTTCAGTGGTCTGCGACAGTATTGTAATTATGATAAATGATATACAGGTATACAGGCATAATGTCAAAGGTGGTCTGTGAAACTCGACGTGTTTCTGTCCAGGTCTTATATGAACTATTTTTCGCATTACGGACTGAAAGCTTTCTTGTTTTCGAGTCTATGCGGTCACATTTGGATATGCATAGCATCTACGAGGTTCACTCTGTCTTACTTTGTCAGACGATGCAGGGAAAAAGGGCCAGGCAGAGGTACTTCTCTTGCTTATATAACCACAGAAAGAATACCAAATGCTTCGTCCATGTTAGTTCTCTGATTTCTTGCATAACTCAACTTTGGCTTTTAATTGGACGAACAATTACGCAACATTTCCCCAAAAATTACTTGGTACTTCCAGCATATTTCATAGCCACTAGCACCATGGGTGGTTCCTGGAATGACTTACTCATTTTATTGCTCTCATTTCTTTAATTTCTGGCTCCTTACACACTTCAGTCTCGTAATGTTATTCTCCAACAGTATGTAGTGGGTCCAGACCGTCTTAACCACACTGGAAGGAATATGAATGTACATTAACCTTCAAGTTTATGAGTTCTGGTAGAGTGTCTTCAGTGTGTGGGGTACACGACCAGATCCCTCGATGATGAAACCACAGTCATACCCAGACGCCTCACAAGAGACAGCGTCTTCCCAAATGCTCGAGTAATTTAACGAAGATACTTGCTCTCGTCTCGGCTGTGCGGTGGACTGGTTGGTTCCCTGCGTAGATCACCTTTCAGGACCTGCAGGTGACAGGCTGGTCACTTGGTCAACAGGACGAGGGCTGTGTGTTGTCTCCGTCGGTATATATATATATATATATATATATATATAGGTCTGGTTCGCCAGAACGATGTGTTACGGAATGAATAGTTCATGGTGTAAGATTGTGGCAAAGGCATCCTGTAGGAGAGCTGGGAAGGTGTAGTGAGATGCGCCAGGAGAGAGAGAGAGAGAGAGAGAGAGAGAGAGAGAGAGAGAGAGAGAGAGAGAGAGAGAGAGAGAGAGAGAGA
>JAYMFT010022851.1:0-16345 GCA_038088735.1 Panulirus argus
TCTCTCTCTCTCTCTCTCTCTCTCTCTCTCTCTCTCTCTCTCTCTCTCTCTCTCTCTCTCTCTCTCTCTTGTTTGGACGACGAGGTACAATTTCCAGTTAGATGAACCATTTTATCTTTTTTGTATGAGTCATAAGTAGGAATCTTTTTTCATAGTTCGACCTCATAGTTATGAATGAGGAGGGCAATTAGCCAGAATAATTATCATGATGAGGACTTCACCACCATCCACCTGTTCCGTAATTTAGAAGTGTTTTATCTGTGGTTGTGGAAGGCTGGATGTTGTTACTACCTTGTGTGTATTGATGGCTCTAACAAAACATCCTTGTACAGGCTGAGGGTCTTCCCTGAAGGTGCAGACATATAACGATTGTCGTTATTACTGTTGTTAATCACTGCAGATGATGCAGCCACGGTCTCTCCCTCTACTGGTATTATTGCTACTGTTATACTGACGTTACGTTTTTGTGTTATTCAGTACACGTTAAAACAGTCAACCAAGTGATAATTGTGAATTCTTCTTTACGGGAACGGGCAGAGAAGACCTGGGGGTTGTGTATTGTTATGGCCATTATATACTTTGGGGTTTGTGTACAGATGTGTTGCTTATGTGTCGGGATTACTTACTGTAGTGAGGAGCGAACAGCTGGCCGTGTGAAGGTCTTGACTCCCAGCTGACGTAGGAATTGATGGCCAGTTAAAATGTTGCAGCTGGTGGGCTGGTCTTAAGGTCGTCATTGTCTTGTGTCAACCTTCGCAAGTGTGACCTTACAACACAGTAGAGTTTATCAGTGTATTGTGTCACCCCTCAGTGGTGTAACACAGCAGAGATTGAGAGGTCCTTGTGACGTGATGCGTTCTACCGTTTGTGACGAGGTCACACCGCAGAATATTGTTGTGAAGACACACCGGAGATGACTATGGCTGAGTTGATAGCCGGAGTCTTTGCTGTGTCTTCCGGCCACACGACTGACCTCAAGAAGTTAAATATGATCATACAGGTTGCCGTGGGTACCGGGGTATACACAGGCTGCGGGCTCAAACAGACTGAGTGAACACAGGAGGAAGAGAGCAGTTCGGTCCCAGACCGAGCCGCAGGGGAAGAGACAGGCCCCCAGGACCAACGTAGGGGAGGGGGGAGAGCTCATTTTGCATTATGTTATCGGTATGTTGAGTATGTGTATGTGTGTATACCTTCGCTCTGGGATAAGATTGTACGCATTTAACGTTCCCGCATCGCATTGTTGGGGATTGATGACGTAAAGGAAGTCGAGGCTGGGAGCGGGATGAGAGAGGCGGGGAGGGGGGGTAATGAAACTGTCGTCCTCTGAGTCGTTCAAGTCACGATTTTTCTAACAGTCTTCGGTCTGGGAGTCGTCCAACTCCTCTCATTGTTGTCATTTTGAAGGCAGTCGTTCTGTGAGTCTTGTGGCTTCCAAGACCTGTCGTCTTACACCGATAACGTAAGGTTAAAGTTGTCGTCTTGTGCTCATGTCGGATTTTCAGAGCCTGTCGTCTCGTAAGGTGAGTCGTGTAATAGTCCTCCTGCAGTCGTCATCTGGATGGTAGTCGTTCCTTGACTAATTACAACTTCCCCCTCTAGAGTGGTCGTATTGAAGGCAGTCGTTCCCGTGGTTCGTGCGTCTGCAGGTGGTGGTGTGGCGGAGGGGGGAGGGGGGGTTGCCCCGCACGACCAGTAGCGCCTCCCGCCAGGGGACGCCCCGCCGAGCCCTTGGTAATTTCCACTGGGACCCAATTAGCGGACGTGGGACACTGATTCTTCCCTGGGATCTGATTGGAAGATACGGGATTATGATTTCCTCTGGGACCTGATTAGCAGAGATATGATAATTTTATTTGTGCGTGATAAAATAATTTCAATTGCGATTAGTATACTGGGGGGTGATAGTTTTTACGTGGATTTAACAAGTATGAGTGAGATACACTACTCACTATGATGTGATTGGTATATAATAGATAATTTGATTGTATGTGATGGGTGATTCTCACTGTGATTAGAGTATTATTAACAGGATGGGGTTGAGCACTGATACGGAATCAGTTAAAGCTGAGAGATGTAGAATTTAGTTTGAATATATGTTTCAGATAGTGATGATATTATCATGTGTGTTAAAAGATTATATAGTCAGGTATATATATAAGGAGAGGCGGGTGCTTAGCCTAATTACTTTCAATAAATGTATTATTAAGTAGAGAATTATAATTCAGGTTAATTTTCTTTATCAATTTATAAATATTTTCCCATTTTCTTTCTCAGTCTTCTTCGTTACTTCGTCCTCCTCCTCCTCCTCCTCCTCCTCCTCCTCCTCCTCCCTGGGCCCAGTGACAGGAAGTAAACACACACACACCCTCGCCTGGGGACCATACGGAAGTGTGTGTGTGTGTGTGGACATAAAGAGTGTAGTGTTGTGGGCAGGTGTCACGGTCACTGACCATTATGTTTCACCTCAGGGAATACCCCACTCTTTCCAACCGAAGAGGAATATAAATATAAAGTAGGGAAGGTTGCACGTGAAGTGGGAGGTGTTTGTGATAAGTGCGCATTACCATCACTGTCATTCTGATAGAACCCACTCGGACCGGAAGCGGCAGCGATTATTGGCACCGTGAAACGCGTCGTTACTGTCCGTCACGTTACCCCTCTTCCTACAGCGGCACACCTGTCGGGTTATCTTCCTTCTTATCTTCCTATAACCTTTCCACCTGTAAGCCTCACCTTACAGACACCTGAGGAGCCATGATGACTTCCAGTTTCTGTAACTCCTTTTGTCTCCGCCCTAGACGCCCATACCATGTCAGTCACTGTAAAAGAAGCACCTTTCCTGAAGTCGTGTAGTGGCAGGGAGAGACGTCCCAAAGGTAACTGATATGACTTTGGTACATTGGTTCGAATGTCGGGAGTTACGTTTGTACATTGAGCCATGTCATCAGTGACCCATTGTGTGTAGCAGTAGTTGTAGTATTGGTAGTAATAGTTGTAGTTGTACATGTTGTATGGTACACATGTTAGCACGTTGTGTGGTGTTGGTGAGATTATCTCCTGGAGTAGCAGGACCTGTGCCTGTTGCTGCTGCTGGTGCAGGAGGAGCTGACAGGCTCTCGGGTAGTTCTGAGCTGGACATAGGATGGAGAACGTTGTAGAGATAGTGTTAGAATATAGTGTGGGAACTAGTTCAGGAATAGCAATATGAATGGGAGTGTTGGAGGTAGACCTGCGGTAGGTATGTGATGGGGGAATGTTGGAGGGTGTGGGAGTGTTCGAGGTGTAGTTAATGTATGTGTCGGAGAGTGTAGGATTGTGTGTGGGAGTGTTAGAGATATGATATGTGATGGAACCTGATTATGAATTTGACCTGTAATCCTGTACTGTCAGTCTTAGTCAGATATGGAGACATGACTCACCCTTTATCACTACGATACGTGTTATCATTTGCATAAGGAAGGTATCGGAGGTCTTTGGTCCCCCTATGCTTACCTAACATGGCACAGACGTATAGTACCGTTCTCTGCCCAGTACCGGGGCTTACACGTGACATAGTGCCGCAAAAATGACATAAACTGCAATCCCGAGTGATATTGTGTATTTATAATTGCACCTGAATCTGATTAGTGGCTTAAAGTTATCAAGTAGGCAGCCAAGTTCAGAAACCATATAACTTTGTCAAAAATCCTGATCATATCCGGATACTATGAGTATTCGAAATGACATTCTGTCCCAAATGGCAGAGTGTCCGAACGTGCCAGTCGGCGGGCATACTGAAGGTATGGGTAATGTGCACGTTAGTATGCCTCTGTGGTGACCCAGTGTGTAAGGGGGAGAGGTGGTGGTGGTGGTGGTGGCATACCGTCGGTGTTGGGACAGAAGTCATTACACACGCACGACCTGCCAACTAGTCATTAGCCCAGCCCGTGTAATTAGATGACCCTCCAGCTTAATGCCAGCCTCCTCCCTCGATCTGTATTGCCTTGAGACATGATATGGGAGCCGGCCTGCGCTCGAGGCAGGGCTCTCTGCCTGTGTGTATGTTGCACTGTGATTATCTTACGTGTGTATTTATCCGTATGTGTGTGTTATTGCCTTCTGTATGTATATGAGTTTCGGTTTGTGTGTGTGTGTGTGTGTATATATGTATGTATTTGAGCGTGAGAGCGTGTATGAGGGGTTGAAAGGAGCTGAGTGAGCCCCTGCCCCGCCGCGTGTTGTGGCCAGGAAGGTATGCCCTGTAACCCACACCGCTCACTATTCCTGGCCGTCAAGCACCAGCACTGTTTGTTTGCGGGTCTCCGGTTATCGCCTCCTCTGTTTCAAGACGCTTACTTGGGCGGGACTCAAGTGTGGTGGCGTCCGCTGGAACAAAGACCTGGTTCTTCCCTGGTTGTGTTTTATGAGGAAGGGTCGTGTGGAATGCGTATAAGCCGTGCGGGAAGATAGTTTATATCTTTTGGGAAATATAGCCAGGGTTTGTCTTGCGTCCTGACGCGGCCTCAGCCTCATCAGGTTCCAACTGCCTCCTTTTGACTCATCATCACAAAAAACTGTTATTCATTATCTTTGTGTTATTAATAAGTTGGTGCAACTGTGTAAGTCTCTTTTTAAAACATAAAACTGTGATATTTTTATCAAATCAGATTTCTTCCTCCGGGCTGGACTAAGAAAGAGAGTCACTCCGGCGAAAATGTTATATTGTTATTACATGTAGAGAAAGTGAGTGGTTAACTGCCTCGCCTCCTCACGCCGTTTTCTGTCTCTTCTGAAGTTTGTGGAAAACCGTGCAAGCGGCACAGAAGACGTTTTCATTCTCGTGGTTTATATTCCATAATGCCATGTTGCAAGAGTTCACCCACCGTCTGATAGCGAAGCCTTTGTGATTATCTATGCGAGAGATATCTTGTGACGACATTCGGGTTATGTTGACAGAAATTGGAACACGTACTTTTGCGTTTGATTCCCAACAGCGACGCACGGTGTCGTTACATGGGAGATTTTAAAGGAGATCGAGTGTGGATACGAAGCGATCTCCATGGGTATCATGGCCTGGCTTCTGACCTGACCCTTTAAAGGTCAGGTCATATTACCGTCATCTTCATTAGGTCAATGGTGTGTGGAGAGAGAGAGAGAGAGAGAGAGAGAGAGAGAGAGAGAGAGAGAGAGAGAGAGAGTTCTTCCTAGAGGCAGTTTGCCTAGTCTGCTCCGACACCATCTGCTTGACCTGGTGGTGTTTGCATGACCATCTGTGTGTAGTCAGGATCCTCCACACACCCCGTACACACTGCAGCCAGCTGTCTGCGTCCATCTGACAGCCTTGTGGGTCAGCTGGTGCTTGCGTCACCACCTGTTACCATCAGGGATCGTTTGTTAAATCTAATCTGATTTGTGTTATGCAGGGCAGCTGTTATTTATATGGGCCAGCAGTTAAATGTTTCGTTCCTCTGTTCGGTATGTGAATCAGCTGAGAATCAGCAGTCAGTCATGTGAATCAGCTGTTGTTTATATGAGTCGTCCTCTAGCATATGTGCCGTGCTTGCTCTTTGTGCTGACCAGCCGTCGCTCTTGTGGGTCAGCTGTCAGTCAGTCATGTTGGTCAGCTGTTAATCTCCTCAGATCAGCTGTCAGCCTGTAATGTTTACGTCGCGGGTGATGACGTCACTGACGAGGGCTGTTGCGGCTGGTGACGTCATGGTATGTGCGGCTCTTCCTGGTGGTCACCTTGGGCGAGTTCCTGCCGCCAGCCTCAGCTCCTCGCACAGCGGTTGGCTGTGCTGACCAGTGGCGTCGTGAGGATGTGGCGAGTGTTTTATGACACTCGGTGGACTGTGGGTAGCGGGCAAGGCTAATCTATCGAGGTTTGCCGACGCCGGAAGTGTACCCAAGTTGTGGCGATAAGAAGCCACATTATGTGGGTTGTGTGCAGGTGTTTTAATTCGTCGCTCTCAGTCTCTCGTGTGAAAATACAGATGTATGATCGTGAAGACGTTCGCACGGACGAGTTTAACAGCCGCGAGTACTCTGTATGTATATATTGTTCACGCTCACACATCTCTCCAGCAAAGCAGACACCTTGTACACTCCCTAGGTTGTGTAGTGGGTGACTACGAATGCTGGCGGCGTCGTGTGCTTCCCACGACGGCCGTGTGCCGGGGACAAGGTCGTCCCCAGCCACCAGGCAGTGTTTTGACAGTGTGACACTCCCTGTTGTGTCTGGCTGCGGGACCCGCCGATGGGGTGGCAAGGTCGTAACGTATCGCCAGGGAAGCAGATGATGCACCAGGAAGGGATGTTGCAGGTGTGGACGTGATGAACAAGGTTCGTGGGTTCGAGTCCTCATCATTTGATTCCTTTAGATTTTAGGGCAACCGCTGCCCACGTCTGGGGGAGAACAATCAGTTACCTGGAAGTCATTGTGACAGAGATGCAAGAAGCGCTGTGTAACGAGGTTAATGAAAACTGGAAGTTGATTTTTAGCTTCAGAAAACGGAGTTTGGTAAAAGTAACAAACAGTTTAAGAACTTAGGAAAACTATTGAAAAAGAAAGTGGTTTCCTGAAGTGAAGGGGCTGCAGTTTTTAAGTTGGATCCTGAAGTAGTAAACAAGATTATACGTTAATCTCACAGCATGACAAAGAAGGCTACACTGGACCTGGTGATCGTTGTAAGTCGCTTTGTAAAAGCGAAAGTAGTGAAGTCAAAGAAAATGGGATCGTGTTTCTGAAGGAAAATGGGTGCGTGGTTTTAGAATTGGCAGATACGAGAGATAGTAAGGCGATGATGTTGGCTACAGTTGTGGTATGGCTGCGTTATGGTGGGAGATTACCAACGGCTTATGCTTCTCCTCCCGTGTGGTAGTTCTGGCCACAACACGGACACGCGGACTGGAGAATCTCTGCCCATTGCTTGGCTGTGATGAAAATGTTGAGCTCCCGTTTCGTTTCTGAGCGAGAATGAGTTTCATCCCAGGGAACCAGATCCAGACTATTGCAGCGCTGAGAACACGTGGATAGCTCCAGAAGCTTAGTGCACGCGCTAAGCTTGGGAATGATGACCAGAGCGGGTGTGTGTGGTGGTGATCCGGTCACCAGTAGCCCGGCGGCTCATCCGCCCGCGTGGCCGGTCCGTCGAAGGCACCTCGATGTTTACGTCAATATTTACACAGTGTCGTTGCCTGCCAACTACACTCCCGCCGCCCCCGCCCTTACTCCACCTACCATGTAAACACTCGAGCCGGCAATGGTTCACCTCACCTTCCTGTATTCTTGACCTTCACCGTATGGGCCGTACGTAGACTGCGGTCTTTGACCTTAATCGTGAGTCTTTTTTGGCTGCGTAGGTCTGCTTTGGGGGCCCCGCTCTCCCGATCTCCGCAAGAGGGTCTTTATCGAGTGATCTCAGTATATACCGTCTCTGTTTGGCTCGTTAGTTGAACCTTGGCCTTGGTTCTCACCCTCGGTCTTCGTCTGTGAGATGGGTCTAGGGCTCTGTGGTTGTGCCCGTGGGCCTTGTGGTCTTGGTCTTTCTTTGTGTACGGTTGACCCATCCTGCTGGTGAGTGACAGGAGTGGTGACCTTCGCCGTGTGGCTTTAGGTCTGGTATAACATTTGCCAAAAGATCTTAGCCTGCACTTCTGCAGTGAGACTGAGCGTAGTTTAGCCTTGTACCGTGTGTCTGGTCCTGGCCCTGTGGTATGGGTCCTGACCGTTACTCCGGCTCACTGTTTATGGTCTTGACCTTTGACACGGCTCCTGGCTGTGGGTTCGCTCGTACCGTGTGCCTCTGGTGCGTGCTTCTAATCTTAACATTTTCTGTGATTCTTAGGGGACCAGGGGCATCTTAAACCACGTTAAGATTCGGTCGTTATCATTATGTTATCTTTGGCTGCTGTGTTGACCTCTTGTCTCTGACGAATTGAGTTCTGGGGTTTCTTCACCTCGACGGCTCCACGTATGGAAACGCTTCCCTGTAGTAGCTTCTCTGTTAGAGACCGCTTTCCGTAGGCCTACTTACGGCCCACACTTTGGTTAGTCTAGTCCGGTGCATTGTATGGGTAATTGCTCCTTGGGTCCAGCATCTTCCACGCAGCTTACGATGCGGTATCGCCTCGCTTGAAGCGTCGTCTTCGCTTCCGTTGTGACTGACGAACTCTGATGGTATTCTCGTTCTGACGACCGTTTCATTACGTTCGACGAATGACCTCCACTCGTACGCTTGAGCAGCCCTACAGTGCAGGTGGTGTGGGTGATGACCTACTTTCCTGGCAGCCCACGAAAGCTCACACCCCGCATACCGCCCTCACACCTGTGAAAAAAAGGGAGATATCGTGTGAAGGATTAGAGAGATGGGATCTCCATCCAGATACCGCCTCAGGGACATTCCGTGTGTTTCATCTACCCCATCCCAGTGTACTTCTGACTGGACTGGACTGGAAGGCGTAGTGTTTGACCCCATTTAACAGTATCGTGAACAGCGGGGTGCTTTGGAGCCAAGGTGCTCACCCCTGTGATGTACAGTTTCCATATGGTGATTTGCTGCATGTAAAATGAACATGGGGAGGGGACAGCACATCGTCGCCAGCACCTATGTGACCCCGTACAGGAGGGTCAGCTGGGGTAATGACGTCTGCTGTTTATACGTGGGTCTTCAAGATCTTGAGGCAAGGTGCAGGAGGAGGAGGAGGGGGAGGGGTAGCATGCCGGTGAGGGACTCGTGTGTGGGTGGGTGGTTTCCCTTACAGATAGATACCCAATAAATACGAAGCGAATTCTCACAAAATCTTTGAAAATCTTGATCATTCTAATAATTAATTAAAAGCCTTGATGAATCTTGAATCTTAAACAGTATTTCAACCCGAGATTCTTATTCGTATTCAGAGTGTCTACAGTCTGCTGTTATCGTTAACTAGACAGAACTGAATGAATTTTGCTCGGTTCCCTCAGCAAATAACTTCGCTTAGCGCCATTCTCCCTACTTGCTCTGAAATAGTCCTTATACTGAGGTGTACAAGGACATCTATTTTCCCGAGGAAAATACCAAAAAATTGCAGGTGAGGGATATTTAAGCAAGTTATCCCTACCTGTTGCCCCTGGGGGTTAGAGGGTTAGTGAGAACACCTGCAGGTGCTGAGGATGGGACGGGAGGTGAACACCTGTCGTGAGAAGATAGGGTGATCAGAGGTCAACAGCTGACATGGAGAAGGGTGACTAGTAGGGTTACGTCCCTTTTTCTCCTGATATTTTTTTTTCTTTTCCAAATTAGATTAATATTACTGTGGTAGTGTGTGGGCCGCGGGAGAGGTGTGGCGCGTCAAGGGCCGTCGAGAATTGTGGTTGTATCACCACACAAGGTCTTCACGAGTTGGCCCCCAACGGCCTCTGTCTTTTCTCCAGATGCTGTCGTTAATCTTCGTTCATTTACTGGCTGACGGAAACCGGGACTCGTGGCCTGCTTTCCGTTTTCCTCATACGACGACGTTCCCTAACAGGAAGATAGTGTACGACTGTGTTTGAAATGACAGCTGAAGGACGTACGCGTGTATGCGAAGAAGTCCATTGTTCTTGTCTTCCTGACACCGCTCCGCTCAGGCGGGGAAGGCAGTGGTGTGCAACGAGAATTGTGTGTATGAGTTAATAAAGGTAGACATTAGAAAAATCTGTGATTCTTTTACGCTACTTTGTGTGCGTAACATTGAGTGAGTGTTTTCGCTCAAGAAATCAGCGATGGTTGTGTGTGCGTGTGTGTCTGGAATTAATGTGTTTTATTGAAGGAATTTGTGAAGCTTGTTCTGTCCTTTCCATGGTGTTCATATGGGAATGAACGGCAGGTGTAGGGAGGAGCCTTGCGTGTGTGTGGCGTGCTGGTTTCGTTAACCTTGCTTGCGGTGCGAGGGAGATTCGTTGAATCTTGCGTGTTCGTGCGTTTGTTAGTTTGCGTGCGCGAGTGTTAGTAGCTTAGCGTGCTCATGTGCTTGTAACCTTGCGTGTGCGTGCAGCATTGCATGTGCTTGCGGTAGTAACCTTGCGTGTTCCTGCGTGAATTGTGATAACTTTGCGTGTGCGTGTGATGATAAACGATTTGCGTGCGCTAGTGACGTCGCTTGTGCGTGTGTACTTGTCCGTGTGGGCTGCCGTAAATCCCTGGCCACACAAGAAAGTGTGAAATCTCATAATAAGGGGGGAGGGAGGCCGCCGGGAGGGTGGGTGAGGGGTGGGGGGTGGTGGGCTGACCAGGGCCATATGACGATGCCGGTTACCGCGTTTATGCTCGTTAATGTCTCACTGTTACGCCGGCGTTACCTCAGGTATTGTGTTTTCCTTTAGGCCGATGTCTGGTGGCGATCTGCGTCTATCTGAGACCTACCGGAATGACGTAGGGGGCATTATAGTGCTCGGGTGTTTACATTGTTCCACCCCCCCACCTGGGAAACAGTGTGGTCCGTACGGGTTGCCAGCTAGGAAGTATTATGACGTGAGGGTGTTCAGAGGGTAATATTCCCCATTCGGTATGGCTGGTATGGTGTGCGTTGAGTGGAAACGCCTTGTTATACTGTTAAGGTCAGGGATGCCTAAATAGCTTCAGCCAGGTGTCCGCGGCAGTGATGGCAGACCTGGTATTGTTGTCAGGTGTATAGCATGAACGCGTAATGTGCTCACGACACGTGCTTAGTTGAGCAGTTTGGGGTTTATAAGTCAGGAATTTTATTTTTAGTTTTGCAGACAAACGTGCTTAGTTAAACTTATTTGCCAGAAGAGACTTGTGTAAGAAATGTTCCCGATGACATCTTATTTAAGGTGGAAAATGACCATTGTAATTTGAATTGCTAATGACCTTATTAACATCTGTCCTTGGATGGTTCTGGCAGTTCTCCCTAATTACCTCTGGTGAGTTAAGTGCTAGTTATGTACATAGCCTTGGTAACAAGAGGCGCTTAGTCCAGGTGAACATTTGTGGTTCTTTGGATTATTTGGTGTTCCCCTCCACACTGTTCACGGGTCAGTGAGCCGAGGAGATGGTCTCCGTGACCTCCTGGCTTGAGGTCGAGCCAAAAGTGACCCACGCGTTAGGTAGCTTCGGCCCGGCTGGTATGCGCTCTTAGATTTGATAGCCAGCGGCAGCCGTCGGGTGGGCGTCAGCTCCCTGAGCACGACGGCGCCGCCCACGAGCACGACCTTAACGACCGTTGGGTATGACGGCACGAGGGGCCCCTGACCCGACCTCCATAACTAGGCCGTCGTGGCCAGAGGTCGTTTACGCCGTGCAGTCGAGGGCGTCATCGTCGTGCTGGAGGTTCGCCCCGTCGTGTGGCAAGAGGTCGCACCGGGACCCGCGACAGAGGCATTAACGATGCCTCCTAACAGCCAGCTTGTCGCGTCGGGTGGCGTTGGCGGACGGTACGTACCGGCAGTTTTACGCAAAGTGCAGAGAGTGGTGTCGACAGTGAACGGCTAGGGTGGTGCTGGGAGGGGGATATGGGGAGTGGGGGGAGGAGGACTGGTGGGGGGGGGGGGAGTGGGAAGCTGGTAGCGGCCATGGGGCAGCTGTTAGGAGGGCGTGCTGTCAGTAACCACCCGGACGGCTCGGTGAACGCATGCGCCTCCCGCACCTCCTCCTCTTCGCACGTAGCACCGCTCGGGAACTCTGGCTCCGCCGCACGTGATGAGTGCACGGGTGTCGCTGCTCTCTGTCGCGGTGGATGGTTAAAGTGTGGCACGGTGTGTGGTCGACTGTGGTGGACTGCCGGGCGGGGCGAGATGTGGTGGTGACAATTATTCAACCAGGTTAGGCGAACGCCACGAGTGATGGTCTTTGAGCGTGGGAGTCGAGATGGACCTAACTACAGCCTCCACACGGGCAGCGGCGGCGCTGGAAGCCCACGAGTCGAAAGGACACCCGGTAGTCGTGTGAGACATCGCGTGCTGGATAACGATAGTGGAAAGTGCCGGCTGGAAAGCCATACCACCCACTCCAGACGGCGGCTGCAACTCATAATGATGAGATAAGTCTTTTGAAGTGAAATAGGCGCAAAGGAAATTTCTGAAGGTGGTATTGACCTGTGGTGAGTGCACTCGTTACGATTCTCCTCCATCCAAGAAAACTTAGGGAGACAGTTAAGCGAGTCGTAACCTGTCAGAAGAGGAGCCATATCGATGATCCCTTCAGGAGAGGTCATGACCATGAAACCGCCCACTTCCAGCACGGTGGGCGTGGGCGGGGAGGAGGACAAAAAAGCTGTGTACAACGATGAGGAGTATGACGAGGACCTGGCACAACTGGACATGCTGCTCCACTATGTCAACAACCTCTCCGCTTCTCTCGAGTTCCTCGCCTGGGAGAACAAGCGTAAGACCTGCCCTTCATCTTCTCTCTCTCTCTCTTCCCGGTGCCAGATAACGATAACTTCTGGAAAGTTGTCGATACTGAGGGCGGCAGTGTAGACGCCTCGTGTCCCCTGCCGGTTAACCTCAGCTTAGCGGGGCTGTGGAGCCCATAATGAGGGGCTGGGCTTGGATAACTCTCCCCCCCACCCACCTGCCTCGGGATCTAAACAGAGCAGAGTGTCGCAGTGTGTCTGGGGCCCCACAGTGGAGGGGTTGGCTGTGCTGAGATCATGGGTTATTGGTCGACTGGGCAGCAGGCTTTCTCCGCCCCGCATCCATCCAACCCGCATTCCTCGCTCGAGCTCCACCTCACCGTCGCCCCACTTCGCCTCAACCCACTGCCTATAACACCAGTGCCGTAACCTGCAACACCTCACGCCACCTGGATACCCCAGTTCTAAGCCTGCCCTCTTCCCCAGTTTTGTCCCCTAACCTCACCGCTGATTCTTAGGTCCCTATCGTCCGACGCCTCACACTGATTGGTTAACTAAAACCTCAGACTTGCTTCAACCTGTTTATAACCCCATTATCCCCGTGTCTTACTTATAACCCCGTCAACCAACCTCACCTCCCGCTTCCTCATACCCAAGCATCACATACCCTGAAGGCGGCTGCCTAGCATTAATGAATTACTTGGACGCTTTGAGAAATGAGAAGCCATCTTTTGTGATACGGTAAAGCTGAAGAAGATGATAAAGGAAGGGGAGAAGATAAGCAAAGTAAGCCTGAAGGATATGAATCATGAAAACAAAAGCAAAAAAGTGATGAACAGTAGATGAAAGAAGACGTTGTGATAAGAGAACAGAGATGGGAAAATGATGGCCAGAAATTCATTCAGGACTTGCCATGTTCCTACCCGCAGTGTGATCGCTTGAGCACGAAGGTTCGAAACTTTTGCATAATGGCACCATTCCTGACCACGGCGTTACGACCCTTAAACGTAACCGGTTGACCTATAGGTATGATGGTCTGTCCCTCTGACTTGAGCCTAAGGGATCAGGTCAAAGACATGGACATCATACAAAAGGGTTGC
The DNA here is from genome assembly GCA_038088735.1 of Panulirus argus. Taxonomy (NCBI): domain Eukaryota; kingdom Metazoa; phylum Arthropoda; class Malacostraca; order Decapoda; family Palinuridae; genus Panulirus; species Panulirus argus. The sequence continues at coordinate 13,419 of JAYMFT010022851.1, forward strand.
CCATCGTTCTCGAGTCATTTCCTCATACTCATGGATCTTTTCTTCGTGCTCAAAGGTCGTACCTTCATGCTTAACGGAGCAGTATTGCTACTTGGGCAAAAGCTGTTAGTATGAAGAACACTTGCAAGGGTGGAGTCCTGTAACCTAAACTAAGCAAACAACTTGCAGAGGATTTCAGTGTACACCATAAGGATTGGTCAAGCTGCACTAGAGATGATCCTGGAGGAGCTGAGGCCCTTCCTTTTTCCCCACTTAACGATTTGGAACAAATAATACCCAACACGAGCTCTTGAATTTCACGACCATCCCTCAGCACACTTGATCTCTTGTTTACCTCTGACCTTTCCCAAACCTCAGACTCCAATCTTATTTTCATTACTTCTGAATGGGCATGCCCATCCCCTCGCCCCTTCTGCAAACGCCAACTCTGGAAGTTTGGGAGAGGTCAGCGGTCATTCCTGTGTAGCTTCTTTATTAAGTTTCCGTGGGACGGTTGCTGCTTCGCCTGCCGAGATGCCTCAAGTTGTTCTGACCTTATAGCGGAAGTCATCTTGGCTGGGATGGAGTCTCACCTTCCGTCATCTACTAGATCTTTCTCCCTCTAATCATGGTTTGACTGTTCTTTTTCCGAGGCCATTCACATCGGGGATGAAGCATATCAAGCCAGGAAACTTCCTCTTCCCAGAATCCCACTCTGCTTCCATTCCAGCTTAAATAACTGCAAAGCTGTTTTCTGCAAAATCCTTTAAAAAAAGGAAAGCGCTGATTTCATTTTTTTTTTTTCACTGATGAATATTTCCGGTCTTTAACCCAAAGCAACTCCAGTGACCACTGTAATTCAACGTTTCCTCTTCCTGATCAACCTGTCGCTTACTCACCAGCTGATAAAGCCTCTTTTCCGTCCTTATTCTCCTCTGACTCAGCTTTGAATGATTTCTATTTAGTTCTCCTCCCGGTGTACCTGTGTCATCTCTTATATTTTCCTCATGTGGGGTCTTCAGAGTATTTCCCCAGCTTCATATAGACAAGGTGTATGGGAAACTTCCTTGCATACGAAGGAACTGTACATCTCCGCTGGTTCTGACCCTCGCTCGCTTACTTCGTCTGTCATCAAAACCCAAACTTCTCCCTCGTGGAAGCATACCTTGATGCAGCCCGTCCCTGAAGAAGGAGATCGTCCCAGACTTTCAGTCTGATGGTTCATTGCTCTCACGTCGGATATTTCCAAAGTCTTTGAAACTCTCCTGGTCTCTTACTTTCTCAAACGCTTAGATTCTTCTTCTCTTTCCGATGGCCAATATCGATCTTGCGTTGCAAGGTATATAGGTGATTTTGTGTCCTGCGTGAATGATCGCCCTCCCTTAGAAATTTTGGCGGATCTTTCGTCGTGGCCCTTAAGCACCTCCAAAGTATTTGACAAGATTTGGCGTAAGTCTTTGCTTCCAAAACTTCCATCCTTTGGCTTTCCTGCTTCTCATCGTACCTGCTACATAACTTCCTCTCTAGTTGGTCTATCACATTGGTCGTTGATGGAGCAACTTCGCCCACTCATTCTGTCAACAGTGGTTCTGTCCTGTCACCTCTCTTTTTCACCATAACTGATCTTTTTTCAAAATGTAACACTGCTCGCTCTTATGTTAATGACTCCACTTTGCACACCTTTAACTTATGCCCCCCCCCCCCATCCTTATTTAAGTAGTCGTTATCTTTCTCGTACGGAACACATCTCTCGTAATTCGGACCTGTGCAGTATCTTAGAATGAGGAAGTAGAAACCTGGTTGAATTCGCTAGTGCTAAAACTCTCTTAGTCTATTATTTCCCTCTGTCCAGTTGCAAGCGCCACAATCCTTCCGTGCAGCAACATAGATATCCTACAATATCCTCCGCTCTCTCCGGGAATGCCCACATAATCAGCTCTATGAAATCTGTTTCTCAAACGCTGTAGGTGTTGTATAGATGCCTTAATTATTTCTTTTGCGAGCAGATATTTCATGTCTACATGGGTTTTATTCTCTCAGGTATGGATGGAGTGCTCCTCACACACCTGAGGTGATTCATCGTCCATCTATCTATTAGCCAGAAGGGAACAGAACGTCTTCTGTCTTATTTATTCTTTAGCCACCACCTTCCTCCGGCCATTTCTTTCAGTCTGCCGCATTGTTGCCGCCTTCTTGTTGTTGCTGTCTTCATGGGTCCTTGCCTCCAAGGCACGCGTCTGGCCGCTGCATCCCGTAGTTTGTGTGGAGACCGGCCACTCGAGGATTGACCGTTATGGGACTCGATTCCTTATTTAGCCGTCCCTATTCAGTTCTGCAGACTCCTGACAAACTCTTGCTTGATTTCATCATTTTTTACCTTAACTCAGTTTTTTCTTCCGAGATAACCATAGCTGGGGTACGTTCTGCATTTGCCATATTTATCACTAAAAAAATGACATTATCTTAGTTAATCTATGTGAGGTTAGTTACGTTAGGTAAGGATTCGTTGGGTACAAACCCACGTAGATATTTTCAGTGTAATTCATTATTAAAGGATAAGAAACTTCTAGGCGAATAGGGCTCTCAAAACGAACGATGGGGCGGCTGCAACACCTCATCAGCGCCTCGCCTCACCCAGATCAAGACCCTATGGACCCACAACATGGATACAGAATACTTCAGGAACCTTGCCACTTCCACGCCCAGACGGCTGCAGATGGTAATCAAGGCCAAAGGAGAGATGACAAAATTCTTTAATGAAACATCACCTTTGAAAATGTACAGGGAGGCGGACAAAGTTTTTTGCGGACGCTATAAGTACAACGTTGATGTAAGTCTGCAAATGTGAGACGGTAGGATGTGATGATGGGGGGATATATATATATATATATATATATATATATATATTTTTTTTTTTTTACATATTCGCTGTTTCCCGCGTTAGCGCG
>JAYMFT010022862.1:0-16344 GCA_038088735.1 Panulirus argus
CAATAAGAATGATAATAGTATTTATAATAATAATGATAATTATGATAATGATGATAAGAATGATATTGATAATGATAATGATAGTATCTATGGTTAAACTGATAATAATGATAAGAATGATAATAATAATGTTAATGATGGTAATGATGATGACAGAAACGCTTCCGAAATACATACTCGGATATAATCTGTCAAAATGTTTACCCAACTTGACAGTGACTGGAAAAAGTCACGAACTCCTTCATAATTGGTCAAGTTATTGCGGCAAAAAGACTAGCAACATAACGGCACCTGTTAAAGGCAAACGGGGAGACGGGAAAAAAGAAAATTAATTTAGTTTTGATCCAACTAACGAAGCAAGAGGCATGAGACACAAGACGCCCATCGTGGGGGTGGCTGTGAAATTGGTCGTGAACACGTCCCGTTGCAAGACCCGCCTTGCTTAGGCTGGTTCTTGGAAAGAAACCGTAATAATACGAGCGACACGAAGCGCCTCGGGAAGCCGTTTAGGCGGGGCGTCGGGAGGGGGGGAAGGCAGTCCAGGCTGTAGGCTGCTTAGAGCTACTGGTCAGCCTAGCTTGGCCTTAGCTTTATGCGCAAGAGTGTTACACAAACACACACACTCTCTCGTTGGCCCTGGGTGGAGCTCGCCTCGCAGGACTAACCAGTCTGGGACGATATTCGACTCCCCTGGGCACCGCCACGACGGTGCGGTGGTGTTTGAGAGCAGCGATGGTGCGATATCCGAGAGCGACGGTACGAGTTGTATGCGCGACGGTACGGTCCCTCGAGCACGATGGTACGGTCCTTCAGAGCGACGGTACGACACTGCAGCGTGGCCTTTTGACCTGACCCTCAGAGAGTCAGGTCAAAAGGCCATTAAGTGTACAAGGTAAAACGAGACACAAGTACAGCACACGAGAGACTGTACAGTCTAAATTGTAGGGGACTCGGAAGAGACGAAGGTACACTGTACAATTAGTTCATTGTACAGTGCGCCACGCCAGTAAAGACTTCAGAATCCTGAGGGAAAATGTACAGTGAACAACGCGAACATTGTACGATATGCAAGTCTTGAAGATATTGCAAGTACGTTTATTGCCATGTACGATTTGTCAATAGGGAATTTCACTGTATACGAGAAACTGCACGAATTGAAGATCGGGGAGGTGTTTCCTGATGAACATATCCTGGAGACCTTGTATGATATGTGGACCAGAAGGCTGTATAAGGGCGAAAAATCTCCAATATAGGGACCAGGAGACTGTATATGGACCAGAAATCTCGTTATAGGAACCAGGAGTCTGTATATGGACCAGAAATCTCCATTATGGGGACCTGGAGTCTGTATATGGACCAGAAATCTCCATTATGGGGACCTGGAGTCTGTATATGGACCAGAAAGCTCCATTATGGGGACCTGGAGTCTGCATATGGACCAGAAATCTCCATTATGGGGACCTGGAGACTGTATATGGACTAGAAATCGTTAGTATAGGGACCCGGACACTGTATATGGAACAGAAATCTCCCATATAGGGTCCCAAAGACTGTATATGGACCAGAAATGTGCAGTATAAGGACCAGGAGACTGTATATTGACCAGAAATCTCTAATACCGGGACCAGGAGACTACAAAATACGGACCAACACATATTCTTTTAAAAGATTTGATCCAAACATCCCACAGGGTTTGAAACTAGGAAGCACTGTGCATTATAGAGGGTCTGGACACTGTGCCAGCCCAGGAGACATTTTGCAGTGTGTATATGAGCTCTGAAACGCTACACACAGTATACGAGCGAAGGAGACACCGCCCGGCATATACGGTCCATTTCCTGAGCCTGGGACAACTGTACAATACACAAGGACGCTAAGGACAATGCTGTGGTCAAAAAAAAAAAAAAAAAGAGGAGAAATGCCACGCCTCTCATTCCGGGACGCTGGCCAAGGGGAACTGAGGAAGGAGCCTGCCGCCTGGACAGGTATCCTGGAGGCCAGCGAGACTGGACGAGGGTGGAGGACAGGTTGTATCTACGGGGAAGGCAAAGGGCCTCCTGGAAATACCAAGACGAACGACCAGCTGCCATTGCACACACACACACACACACACACACACACACACACACACACACAGGGGAAGGACGTCTCTAGGGAGAACTTCTATTATTATAGGGAACCCCCAGGACCCCATATTATGGGGACTCCTTGCATCTTCGAGGCTGCGCCCCGCGTGGGCGCAGGGTGATTTAGGCCCCACTGGGACGGGAAGGTCCTCTACGACATTTTACTTCCTTCGTCCGGTGACGATGAACGGCCATGCTTGAAGGCGACTTCCCCTCCTGTGGGGTTACCCCCTGCAGGAGGTGTCCGGGAACGCTTACCAGCAGGTCACATCACTTCAGGAAGGTCGCCTCGTCCAAACATCTACGTAAGCTTTGACCGCAATGCACCTCCGGAGAGATTCTTCAAACACAGGACTCTCGCGTAGCGCTCACCGCACATCTCATTTGATGAATGAAGCTGTTTAACTCCTCCTGTAAACTCCTTTATATAATTTTCAATCTTTTGTTCATCTGGGACTGACTTCGACCGCGTATCAAGTTTTCTTTTGAATGTTTCTGTACGTGTGCCATGCGTGTGTCGCAACTCCTCTTGGTAGTACATGCATTAAACAGTCTCTCTCAGTTGCTTTGAAAACTTTTATGGTGTATTACGTGGCATTCTTGCAGACTTGATAAACATCTTTATCCCTAGTTCTTCACCCATTCAGTTTGTTACCATGTGTTGATTATCATTTATCTTTCCCTCTCTTCTTCTCTATCCTTTCTACTTTTATTTTTTTTTTTCAGCGCGTGAAGCGTTTCCGAATTCTCTCTTGATTTGTTCAGTTCCATTCCTTGGGTTGGTGACCATACAGCACAGTATGCGAAGAGTTTTTTTATCCTGTGCACATCAAAATACCTTCAACGGTATCTTCTGTCTCCGGTGGTACTTGGCTCGATGACACTGTCTTGTGAGAATGGTCTGCAAATTCTGGTTTTATCACTTACGTTGACACCCCCCCCCCTTTCCCCCCCCCTCCCCCCTTCCTCGACCTGTGAGGTTTTGTCTCACTTTTTCACTTTCCCCGTCGGGTCGTCACGGTGAGAGAGAGAGAGAGAGAGAGAGTGTGTGATGATGATGCATATACGTAATCAATGGAATGATGCCTGTTGCTGCAAGCGAAGAAAATGTGCAGTCTCTCAAAATTGCAAGAATCAGTTGCAGGAACATCCGCGCTGTCAGCTACAAGAAGAGACCGTGTCAGCTACTGGGAAACACTGTGTCAGCTACAGGAGAACACAGCGTCAGTTACAGGGAAACACATTGTCAGCTACAGGAAAACACGGCGTCATCTACAGGGAAGTCGGAGATCAAGTTGACTGATGTGTCAGCAGCGTGATTAAGACATGATGGGAGCTAACAGTCTTATCAGTGGGTGCTAACAGACCTACTAATGAGGCTGTTAGCAGGAAGTCAGGTTAAGAAGGTCAGGGGCGAGCATTTCCTCCGATTCAACCAGCACACACACACACTGCATACGACAGCGGGCATTTACCAGACGGCGTGCTGAAAAGGGTAACTTCCTGGACAGCGTGGCTCATTGAGGAGGTCGAGGCTCAGTAGTGGTGTCGCCTGCTGGAAATAGAACACCACAAATCCAGTTCATCTCATCTCAGCAGTAGGTGGCGACACCTTCCCTTCCACACCTGCGCTGTGGCAGGCGTGAAGGAGACGAAAACGCATCGGTGGAGGGTCACACGTGTGTGATGGAAGTCTTCCGTCCACCGTAAAGTTGAAGGGAAAAAGGAAAGTCATGCGTCTGAAGTTGAGCTACATGGAATCTGCAGCGGTTTGAGACACTATTCGTCATGAGAGCGACACAGGGAGCTCCAATGTCCCCATGACATGACCCAGCATAGTCTCTCAGCCTCATGACGAGACGCAACATAGTCCCTCAGCCCCATGAGTTGCCAAGGTCTTTTCTTTGAGTCCCATGACGTAATGCAACCCAGACCCACGGACCCATCGTCAAGCTTCAAGGATCCTGAAAAAAAAAAAAGCGACATTAACCACAATGTAAGATGATGGCAGTGTATCTCCAGGCCTTAGCCTAGCATGAGCCTAGGTCTTTAGACGTCCAGTCTCCCCCTCAAAATACATAAACCCAGACGCATTCAAAACTATCCGGAAAACGAAGAAGTTGTTGCTGTAAGACTGCATCGGCTTTTCTTCGCTCGTCACGCCAGAGAAGACGTGGCAAGGGTATTTCTTCGTCGTCTTTTTTTTTTTCCCCCGCCACCGCGCGGTGGACAGCCGAGGCCTTTGTCATGGACGCCGGCAGAGGACGGCAGGATCTGGAACTGGGAGTGGCGGTGGCTCCATCTGCCCTGCCCGTGTCCTACCCGTCCTCCAGCTCGCTCCGTTCTTACGAGAGCGCTCTTCGAGCACATCCCAACTCTCCATCACATTCCGGGACAGAAGAACCCTGCTTCGCCCGTCTCTCACGAGGACATTCTTCCAGCACACAGGGACGGGAGAACTCTGTCTTAAGTAACCACTGAAGGACATGTTCCGAATGCAACGGCTGATGTTGAGGGTGGGCAAGACATGCGTAAGGTTATAGCAGGCTCGACAAGGTGAGGAGGGAGGCTGCCTCCCTCCACGACCTTGCCTCCAGGCAGCGTCCCATGTGTTGTCGAATGCCTCACTCCGGCGCGCGTGACCATAGCACAGTTTGTTATGTAAGCTGATGCAAATGGTCGCCAGGTATTTCCTCGGGTTTAGCGAGTCCCTCTAGCCACCCGTTGTCTTGCGTCATTCACCCTGTCGCTCGTAGCCTCACACAGACGCACGTACATCTACTAAAATGCATGAACGTGCTCGAGGAACCTCCCGGACCTCAAGAAGACACACCCATCGCCCAAGTCCTCATCAGCCGCATTCAGTCCTGCAGAATACATGATTTGGCTCCAGTGAGATTCCTGCAACAGTGTTAAGAATAAAAGACTTTACATTAGGGGGAAAAAATGATAGCCGGAGTTGCCTGGTATCCACTCGGGGAAGACATAAAGTTTAAACCTGCAGTAAAATCGGATGGGTTAGACGACAGCGTCTCTCAGTTTATGAAACCGCCAAATTAGAAACTGCGCAGATGTATGAGCGGTTTAAGTTGCCGTATAGCGCGGACCAAGCGTAGTCAGCGTGTGTATGTATGTGTACAGGACTTGTTTGTCTTCCTCTGTAGATACTGGTATCTAGCTTTTCTACCAACGTTTACGGAATACTAACATACATAGAATAACTAAGCTGAGCTCATGCGTATCTCAAAAGGGAAGAGCTTGTTGCTAGTGACGAGTGGCTGCAGGACCTTAACGTGGGACGATTGGCTTTGTCAGTATGCTAGCAGCTGGGAAGGCAGGCAGCATCAGGACTTAGCCTACAGACGGTTCCAGTGATTGTTTCCTGATTCTTGAATGGTTAAGATTTCACGTTCCTCACCTTAAGAAGTACATTCATGACTGTGCTATAAACTCATGCCAGCGCAGGGGAGGTTAGGTCGATAAGAAGAAGATAAAAATTCGAGTGTTTTTCATGCTACGTACAGAAATGAAAATTCTGAAACGCTCAGCTTAACTGCCATGTCTCTCTACCCACTAATGCCGCGTGAGCCCAAACACTGTAAATCGTGGGACTGCGTAGCACAGTCTATAACTGAAGCCATTACTTTTGACAGAGACTCCTTCCCCCACCTGATGCAGACGTCGAAAAATAATTCTTGAGACTCTAAAGCCTTCAGTTGTCCATTGATATCAACGGCTAAATGCCTAGCGTTGTGTTGCTGGAGCCACAAACAAAAGCAATCACTTAAACTAGATTTATATACTTTACAACGTCTTCAATCAGAGAGCAAATATTTTGCCTAATGCACTTCCTGGTGTGACACAGAATATACGACTTGCAAGAGTTCTTATACTCTTTGGTCGATTAGAACGGCCTGTACGGATTTAGGAAATGCAGTTATGAGACCGAAGGCAAGGCGTAGATTCAGAAAATTGGTTTTACGTGTTCCACACGTTTCTTTGCTCTTGGGGACATATTGTCGTAATGGTGAAAAATGTCTCCGTCTTTACCTCCACGGGGTCGACCCTGATGGTCCCCACCAAATTAAAGCATTAGATTTTATCTTATCTTCTCTAGTTGGTGCATTTTCAGAGATAATGCATGTTCTTTGATAATTGTCAGGACGTGTAATCTCCTTATACTGGAATATAATCGTCGTGTTATCTAATTATCAGTTGTATTCTGGGTAACGGTTGGAGACGTGACGGGGAAACGTTAAGAAGAAAAAAAAAGAGCCAATAATCTCCCTAATAAGCGAGCGCTCGGATGCTTCCAGGAGGTTGGTATAATCCAGAATATCACATGCGCTTGTAAATGTCACTCTGACGTCAGGCGGTGTGCAAGAAACGAAATTATGAATGTTGTTTGGTCTAGGTTTTCGCTTTCGGTCGCAAGGATAGCGGGAAGTGAGGCATATACAGGTGTGTGTGTGTGTGTGTGTGTATAAGGTCCACGAGTGGCACTCCACTATTTCTTGACCAAGGAGAACGAGTGGACGCGAGTCTTGGAGGCAAAAAAGAAATTGCGCCATGGAAAATGCAGCATACTCTGTCGTACAATCTGTGGTGTGTCTTCTCTGTGACTTCTCTTCTTTTTTTCTCAAGTATACGTTGATGCCGTCTGTGGCTCGTGTGACGGGAGGGGGTGTACTCTGTCTTTTGCTGCAGTTCAGAACTGTGCAACGAATAGGGTTTTCTTAAATTCGGTGAGATTGCACTCGACTTTCGGTCGTCACCAACAATAGCACCTTTCGTCATCGTAGTCAGCATCCACCAACAGTCATCGTAACCAGTCATCCATCACCAACAGTCGTTCACCACTACAATGTAATACACTTCTCAGTTCACCATACCACCGCCACCACTACTTTAGCCCACACCGTTCACTCTTCCTTACCTCACCCAGCCACTACATAGATAAATGACCCCTCACCATCATCATTATCTCCCTCTCTGACTGTAGTTTCCCCTCAATTTCCTCATCCTAAAGTGGGTGTTTGTCTTCCTCCCCCTTTCGGATATATGGAGTGGTGGTCCTTGACCGAGTCTAAGACTCCATCTCCAGCCGCCCGGGAACCACAGCAGGAGCGAGAACCACCTCAGGAGGCTCCCCTATATTCACCTAAGGTTCTCAGCTTTCCTAAACCAGGGCTCCTATTTGGGAGATGGATGTCTCAAAAGCCTTCGTGTGATTAAAACTGGTTGGGTGAATGCACGTGATGTACTATACCCCTTCTCGTTACGTCGCCTCCCAAAGAACTTACTTTTAACTCTGTCCGTAGCAAAGCAGTCCAAAGGCAATTTGGCAAATCACAATGTACATGTTTATGGACATAAACACCCGGGCTCACGCCACTTGGACAGGCGAGCGAGAGGACGGACAAATGGACGGAAACCAGCCGTACAAACGATTACCTGTAGGAAGATGGGAGATTGACAGGAGAGTTAAAACAGAGAGATTGAATCGGTTCGAAAATACGTCAATATTTTTCTAGAGTAGGACAATGGAGATGGCGAGAACAGCAGTAGCAGGTGTATTAAATGATTCATAAACCCATTAGAAGTATGGCTTTTATTCCTTGTACGACCAGGTGCACCGTGCAACCTGCAGGAGAAATTATCGTTGATATAGGATGGCAGCTGCAGCAGGTGTGCAACAAGAGGAAGAGGAGGTATGGGAGTGTAGAAGGAAGGAGAGCGTAATGTGGCTGAGAAAGAAGAGGAAGAATGGATACAGGAGACGGAGGAGGAGGAGGAGAAAAGGGAAGGATCTCGGTTCAGCTAAGGAGGACTTTTAGGTTTACGCGGAACAAGAGGCGCCTTACACTAACTTGCCAGTGTCCTACGGCGTCGCATTGTGAGGGGAGTATGAGGAGGAGGAGCAGGAATGCTGATGGTGAATGAAAAACCTTTGTCACCTTAGTACAGTAGGACTGGGGCCTGGTCATGTTCCTGCATAGATAAGAGGTTAGGGAAATACAGTACGATTTTGGTAATGGCTGCAAAAGATTCTGTCATATGTGCTTCCCCTGCGGTACCCCAGTGGAGGAAACTTGCGTGACTGTCTCTGCACGGCAAGAGGTTCTCGGTCACTAAGGTTAAAGAGGGATTCAGTCCTATGGAACTCCTTCTGTGGACATACGAGGCTAGACCACTGAGTTGCTGTTCGACTTTTTCGTATCGGTGTCCTTCCGTGCTCTCACTTGACGAAGTGCGTTCACGGAGGTTAGGTTTCGACGACCACTCCTTCGACACTGAAGCTCAGGAGTCTCAAGTTTACCAGAAAGGGTGAGCCGGGTTACGAGTTCTTTACTACTTGCGGGAGGTTTACCCAATATGCTTTGGTAAAGGTGGACCGGTGCGGGCACCAGACACCTGTCTCGACAGCTGTCGCCCTTGTCCTTGATGCCTACATCCCTCTTCGTGTATATATAGATTAACCACGCCTAGAGTCGACCAGCCTTGCGCAACCAATAACTGGATGGCAAAAGAGGCCTTTGAATTATCTTACGGCCATGAGCTGACCAACCGACCTTGACATTTTTTCCCATTCGGCTAGTTATCCCTCGGCATTTCGGCCATGATCCTACCGGCCGACATTGACATTTCTTGTCTCAAACGCTGGCCGGTTATTCCTCAGCGGACATCATGAACTTTTGCGTCCGAGGGCAGAGCCAGTGACAGATGAGCTCGGGCGAAGCAGGAAGACATTGCTTCTTAGGTCAGGTGTTAAATCTTGTATCGTCGGGGCTTCGAGCTGCTTACCTCTCAACGCAGTACTTTATTCCGGGACCACATCACGTCACATGCCGACACTGTCAGTGCAAAGTCTCGCGAAAACTAGATATAACATGTCCTTCAGTTCACACCCATGTACTGTGTTACCTTAGAATATTACTCGACTCTCTCTAACTGTACACTCATCTGTTGTCCACCCAAGCTTCAAGACAGCTTCGACTCTAAACAGATCATGAAATCGTAGATAAGAGTTCCTGTTTGCCGTAAACAGATATTCAAGAAAAAAAGAGAAGGGTCGGATCGAATCGCATTAACAGCCTGTGAACGCAATGATTTATGGAGTCTGGAGACTCGGGTACAGGCGATAGCACTTGGAAAGCAACATCTTGGAACGCGGAGGCTGGTCCTGGTTTCCGCTGCTTCAACTTCAGTAAGTGAAGCAGTTCACCCAAAAAAATTAACACCCTGTCGTCCATAACCATTGATCAGAGCGTTACCCTTGTACGCGAACCGGCGTCACTGGGCAACGCCTTAGTACCGTGACTCTGCAAGAGCACCCCGTCCGGGTGACAGACAAATAACTTTCAGATTTATACAGCGCTCCTTGGACAGAGTGAGCTGGGATGACTGTCGGCTGGCTAGCAGACCTCGGTGGGATTCCACTCGTGCGCAAGAAAAAAGAAAATTCACTTTCCCGAGCGCCTTGTCGGCAAGACCACCACTTAACTGTGGCAAAAGTGGACTCCGGTCCGAGTTTCACTTTCGGCAAAGGACCTGAAAATAGCGAGGCGATACGTAATGCTCCTCTCCTTGCTTCGCTGATGTACTTGGGTGCCCTGATTGCTCATCTAGAAGAACATGCTGGCGCCCTGTACCGTAGAAGAACTTGCCGATGGTGTGAAAAAGCAGATTCACTTTCCGCTGCGTCGCAATCAGCCTCCCCGCACTTAATGTCAATATTCGGAGGAACAAATGACGAGACGCGTTGTTTGTGCTTTGATGGCCTCGTCGCACGTATCATTACCTAAAATTCGCTATCATCGAGATACCACTGTAGCCTAGGTCCTCATCGCTGACGACCTTTCTTAAAGATTATTACCACGCTCAATCGTCTGTAAATTGCAGTTGGGATCCATTGCTGAAGCCTTTATTTATTTATCGGAATGAGCTCGTACGTGCTGGTTGCAGACACATTTTTAAGTCGTACTTATTTCTTTTATAAGTATGTAAGTGCTTATAAATCTGCTTTGTGTTTGTGGGTTAAGGTGAGGACATAGGCCAATGCTTGTGACATGGGATGGCCTGATGCAGGCATTTAGGGGACTGGCCCGCCACTTGTCGGCCTCCAGCACCATCACTGCCACGCACCTCCCAGGCCAAACGCCGTCACTGCCACCCACCTCCAGGCCAGATGCCGTCACTGCCACCCACCTCCAGGCCAGATGCCGTCACTGCCACCCACCTCCCAGGCAGGTACAGTCTCAGCCACCCACCAACCCCACTTCCAAGGCAGGCACAGTCATTGCCACCCACCTCCGGGGCAGACGCTGTCACTGCCACCCTCCACCGGGGCAGATGCCGTCACTGACACCCACCTCCAAAGGCAAACACCGTCACATCTAACAAATTCAGTTCCCTGTACTGAGACTAGATGCCAAGGATATGCAATCAAATAATTCTTCCACCCCAAAAAAAGAGAAGACGTAACTCCGACTGGCAAGAATAAACAGACGCAATATCCTCTCAAAAGTGGACAGCTGTTGCAAGAGCGTGAGATAATATCCCCCAAGACTTGGCCACAGTTAGGCCTTGCGCTTTCCCCTATGTGCAGCTCAGTGAGTGCTAGGCGTACTCCCACCCACGGCCTACTGTCGCCTCGCACTGTGAGCGGCAGATATGCACGGTGAGGCATATGGCAGGCTGCCCACTTGACGTGGTAAGAGGAGTTTTCTAGCGCTGAAATCCCACGACGGTGCTCCTTCCCGTCCATTTCTTTCGAGGATACGACCTCGCCGAAGGTGACTTTACACTCCGGGGCGTAACCACCTGCAGGCGGAGTCCGGTAGCACCTATACCCTTTCGCATCAGAGTTGATGGTGATCCTTTTGTCTCAGCAGTGGTAACCTGGCTTGCCTCAAGGCACCAGCTCGGGCCTTAAACGTCAACATTGAGGGTGATAAGTGTGACTGCTTGGTCTTGGTGACCTGGTTCTTTGGTGATATGACGGGCCAGTCATGGGCGACTCGCCCCGCCGCTGGGGGGAACACCAGCTGTGGCTGGTATACATCAAGGCAGCTGTGGTAGTGGTGGTGGTGGTGGTAGTGGTGGTGGTGCTTGCTGGAGGACATTCCTGGTCTCTGCCCACAGACGCAGTTGGTGGTGGCACATTGATACACCCTCTACTCCCACCTTCCCTCCCCCGCCACTTTCCTCATAGACTCGCCTCACACCCCACCCACGAGCACGGACGACTTCCTCATGAGTGATATCGACAGCCTCCTCATTATTCCGGAGGCCTCAGCTCCCAGCTTCCAGCCAGCCCCAACCTCGTCCGGCAGAACTAGAAAGGAAAAGGAATTTTGTCGCCTGATCGAATTAAAGATAAGTTATGCCGGTGCTTCTGACTTACTCTCTTCTGTTTTTTCTCCGCTAAACTGCGCAGTAAAGTCATGCCAAAAGCTGTTAAATGAATAGATAGACAAGAAAATTTGATATATATATATATATATATATATATATATATATATATATATATATATATATATACATGTGTGTGTGTGGACGTAGCATGCTTCCTGAGCGCTGCGGAAACCCTATAGAAAATAGAAGGTACTTCTGGGCCAGGACTTAAGTATATGATATACTCGCGTGTGTATTTGTACTTATACCTGCTTGGTGACACAGAACAGGCAACAGACAGAGAAGTACTACTCTGAGACCCAGTCCACTGTGTATGACGGGTGGATCTGTGTTCCTCTCACCTGCTGTCGCAGCAGGAGGCACAGTAGCACATAATCACCTCGGCCGTGTGACGCGACGACCTGAGAATTCCTCCCGGCCGCCGCCACGCCCTTTTGCCGGAGGCGGACGTCGTTCTTTTTGTGCGGGGAGGAACTTGAGGTACATGTTTAAAGGTGCGTTCGGCCTTCGTCGTTCTCATCAAGAGCCGCTTCTACCCCTGGCCTCCATAGCCCGACTGACAAGTACTTGCCCACGTAGCTCGCTTGATGGGGTGCGGAATGTTTAGATGCATCGAGGAGTTAGCATCACTGGAGTGTTGTCGATGCTAGGCACATCAATATCGGACTTCCTTTTTCTTTTTTTCTACTCCTTCATTTACCGAGACAAAAACAAGTTGATATACTTTTTGTACAGTTGAACACACACACACACACACACACACACACACACATGCATGGGTACATACATGTATGTGTACATATAGATGTGTAGAAGGGTCCGCACTCGAGCACAGACACACTCTCAGTAGAACATTTACGTGTGTAAACAAACCCAGACTGTGAGAGATGTGTATCTTCCTATTTTGAAAGCTTTGATGAGTTTGCATGAAGTGGAAAGGGAGGTGGTGTACGAGATCTTGAACTGCCATTTATGCGATTATTGATACTGAATCCAATACCGAACGAATGTCTCCTCAGTATTCTATTCCCGAATCACATTTCATTCACGTCTGAATCATGAGGAATCGTAGACCATTCTGTGGGTCCTCTCGTTCGAGAGTTCCATGTTGGTCTTATCCTCTGCCGTCGTCTCCAACAACCTCCCTCCCTCCCTCCCTCCCTCCCTCCATTCCCTATATGGCCACTGTGTCCTTCATCTCTCCCTGCCCCGCGGCCTTCCCGTACCCCAGGTCACTTTTCATCCACGCCCCCCTCTGGTCAGTATATATAGGCACCCCGTCCAGACCAGCTTCTGTGGATGGGGGAGAGGGAACCTCCACAGCCTAGGAGGAGCATTCTGGTCCACCCACCCATCCGGGTCCCGCCTCCAGTTAACGAAGCACAGTTCAAGCCTCCTCCTCCTCCTCCTCCTCCTCCTCCTACTCCTCCCAGGTATCCTGCTCTGTCCTTGAAGGTAACAGGAGCAAAAAGCTCCTCCCATCTGGGTGACCCACACGCCTCCTGCCGTCCACAGCTTGTTGCTGACCAAATCATCTTATTATAGATCAAGTCTGTGGCGTGGTGGTATGTCCCGTGTGTTGGCAGAGGATTAGTGGTACTTCTTGTCGCTAATTGCTCGTCTGTTCCTTTGTTATCGTCGCTGTTCTTGTTCGTCATACTATAGAACTGAGGATTAAATTACCTTAATTTTTTTTTGTGTGTGTGTCTTTACCTAAGGCCATTATGGTTCTTATTGCTACTCGGTGTGTCTTTATGTCATTAAAGTGTCCAATGATGCCGGTCATACCTTTGTTTAAGCTATTGTATTCAATGGTACCGAATTAGGTTTTGGCTAGGGCCATTATCGTATCAAAAGATGCCTTATACATTTTGGTAATTATGGTACAGAACGAAGTTATTCATACCACAGTGGTAGTCGGCGAAGCTGTTTATGGTACTATGGTACCAGAGGAGCTCTTGTAGACCTTAACAGATCTTGACACGGCCATGGTCGCGTCATATTTTGCAGATACGGTCTTTGATGCCGCTGTGGTTCATTGTGATGCTATACTCTTGCCACAGTGGAACTGTACAGCTGGTGTGGTGAGATTAGCTGATATTGTCAAGGTAATTGCTATACTGTATAGAGCAGCTGCCGAAGGGAAGTACTACCATCTGGACTCAGGAGAGTGTTGAAGTGATGACTGGAACTGTCTTACACCCAGCGTGGCTGTAGACAGCAGCCGCCCAGGGAAGCACTACGCTTCTGACTTAAAGGAGTGTTCAAGTGATGCCCGGATGGAACCATCTTACAGTGTCAGTATTGCATGCCTTCCATTCTCTCTCGCTGAAACGAAACTAAACAGCCAGACTTGATGGCTTTTCCATACATGCATCCTTCACATTTCTTCCCTCGTCTTTACACACTTTCTCGCCTCTCTTCTTTTAACCTCAAAAAATAGTAGACTAGTCTGCATCTTTCCCTCTCACTTTGTCTGTCTCTTTTCGTCCCATTCTCAATCAGAGCTCTGGCGTTCGTAATGACTTTGGGTCGTGACTGGAGCCTTAGCTGTTTCTACCGAATTATCATGTGATATAAGGATGCTGGGTGTGTAATCAGAGACGTGATGATGCCATTCGCCTTATCACAGTGATTGGTCGCTTTTATCTCCTCCTAATGCTGGAGTACGTGGAAGGAACTGATGACTGGGAGACATGGTTGTCCATGACGGGGTTATCTTTGGTCCTAATTTCATTCTGGGGTAGAAACAGGAGAGAGAAGCAGAAAGTCACTTACTGGATGTTAGTGGCGGAAGCTCAAAGGCTCTCATAATCCTTTCTGTATTTCAATTAAGGCCCGGCCTTGATGTGGACTTTTTCCATGACTGGAACCACCAACGTAAAATAATATATATATATATATATATATATATATATATATATATATATATATATATATATATATATATACACATCTAGTCCAGATCAAGAAGACCTTATTTCTTCAGACCTTCTTAGATTTTAATAACAGTATTAGAGGTATTAGTGGCAAAAGCGTAGGAGAAAATATTTCATTCAGATCCTCTTGAAAATTAGTGGTTCATACCCAACTGAACGTTGAGCTAATATTATTTATGTGGCTATACAATCGTAGGCATTATGTAGGTGATGGTGACGTCCTTCACTGTACCGGCTCACCATAACGAGCGACATCTATCCTCGGGCCGACTTGAGGTGCTCGTCGGACGCAAAAACCCGTAAAGACGCTGAGGAATCTGGCAAGTCCTTCAATCGCATCCGCCCACCCGATGTCCCATCCTTGGCTGGCGGGAACGTCTTCGGCCTCCCTTGCGCGAACGCACATCCCTCTACAGAAACGCCAAGCCTGCTGGAAATACGAAGAAATCCACTGAAATACGCATCACTAATGGGTTTAATCCTATCCAGTTGGCTTGGGCTATAAATCCCAGAGCTTGGCGAGGTAGGACAAGGCTTTGCGTGTGGCGGGATGTGAGGGAGGGAGGGAGCTGTGTGTGTGTGTGTGTGTGTGTGTGTATTAGCAAGTGTCGTTCATCCTCTTGTCCTTGGGCGTGGCGAGGAGGCGGCCTAGCCAGGGTTAAAAACTCGCCTCATCCCACCGACTAGCTTACTGGGTCACAGGTGATGAGCTCATCCCCCTCCTTATGTCCCCACCAACACCAGCCCCTATCTACGTCAATGCGAAGGGCTGGGGTTTATTGAGGTTGATGTAGGGGTAGGAGCAGGTTGCTGTAGTACGAGTATGTGAAGTTATGCCATCTTGAGAGCAGGATGGCCTCAGTACTGGGCAGCAGTGCTGAATATGATTCTCCCGAGAGTATGAAATAATATGATTCAGCTTTTATAAAGATTCTTAATTATATATATATATATATATATATATATATATATATATATATATATATATATATATGATATACACATGCTGCCAGATGTCAATTATTTACCTCCATATCCCGAGAATCGAACCCTGGTCCTGTGTAGCGAGGTAGCGTCAGAGACAGACGAGTTAGGTCCTTATTTTCACACGTACACTCTTTAACTGTCATGTGTAACGCACGGAAAAACAAAGCTGTGTATATGTATGTACGTATGTTTGTGTGTGTGTGTGTGTTACCGGATTCCCCCCCTACCTGCTCTCAGACCCCAGATGAAAAGTGACTTTTGGTGAGGTTGTATCATCGCCAGTTGACGGAGCAGAGTACAATCTCCCCAAAGAACTTAGAGCTTCAGAGGAGTCCGTCCTTCCCCAGCTACTGAGCGTAGCGTAGCCTTGAACCTGCAGGAGGCCTTGGATGGGAGGGCAAGCTCTCTTGAGGTTATAACTCTGAGACACCTTAATGAAAAAGGATCCCCAGAGCTTATCATACGTGTGTGTGTGTGTGTGTGTGTGTGTGATATGCCGCAGCAGCAGCAGCAGCGACCCACATTCCTGCCGCACCAGCATAATGAAGGCATACATCATACTCCAATCTGTGGCCTGTGGAACGCGGAACACAGGGGGATGATGATATTTTTTTCCCCCCACTCCACCCCCATCACGGAGAGAGTGTGTGAAAATGACATTAAATCTGGCTTGGGAGGGTTTAGGCTGAAGTGGCTCTTGACGGAGGGTGAGAGAGGGGGGATGTGGCTCACGACGGAGAGGGGCGCGGGAGGAGTAGGAGGAGGAGGCGGCTCTTGACTCTGGGTGAGCGTTGCGGCGTGGGAGGCTTTGGTGCACGTGCGTCCTCTCCCAGCAGCAGTCAACTGTTGCTTCTCCTCCTCCTCCTCCTTTCATC
>JAYMFT010022873.1:0-16343 GCA_038088735.1 Panulirus argus
ATATATATATATATATATATATATATATATATATATATATATATATATATATATATATATTGATACATGTTTGCTATTTCTGGCATCATGTAGATAGTGCTCGGAACAGATGATAAAATGGCCTCATTTGCTCGCATCCACTCTTTACATGAAATGCACCGAAACCAGACCCCACTATATACAGTCAGGCCCCATAGGCCTTTCTGTGGCTTCCCCTGACTGTTTCACATGCTCTGGTTCATTCCATTGACAGCATGTTGTCCCCCTGTAAACCACAACACTCCAATTTGCTCTGTCTCTTGCATGCCTTACACTCTCCTGCATGTTCAGGCCATAAGCCTTCGAAGTATCTCTTACTCCGTCCTTCCTCCTCCACTTCCTTGGTTTTCCCCCTTTTTTCCTGTCCCCTCCACGTATGATGTGTATACCTTCTGTCATCCTTTCCTCACTGATCCTTACCATAATGTCCACTGTCTCTTGCCCTAGCATTTCATATTCAACCAACCGTACTTGCACCAAATAAGTTTCTCAAACATTTTATTTGCAACACATTCATCCCATCCTTTACATTTTTGTCTAAGGCACATGCCTCACATCCACAGAGCACCATCAAACATAATCATTGTGAAAACAGTGATCTTTCTTTCCATGCATTCAACAATGTATCCAAGACCTTTGTTCTCTCATGTAGCCGTTGGCTCACTTCAGCTCCCATGGTTCCATTTGTTACCACATCAACTCTCAGTTATCTGAAACAATAAACTTTATCTAAGTTCTCTCCATTCAAACTCACACTCCAAATATCCTCTTTCTTTTTGCTGCTAAATCCAATAACTTTACTTTTATTCACAGTTACTTTAAACTGTCTCCTTTCACACACACTCCCGAATTCAGAAATCAGCTGCAGTTTCTCACTCAAATCTGCCATCAGTGTCTTATCATCAGCAAACAACTGAAACACTCCCCAGGCCCCCCTACCCCCAGCAGACATTACACCTGCTCATTTTTCCAAGACTCTTGCATTCACCTCCCTCACTGCCCCATCCACACACAAATTAAACATCCATGGTGACATTACACACCCCACCTGGAACCACTCACCCTCCTTTCTACCCACTTGTACACACTTCTTACTCTCTTGATGAAAACTCCTCACTGCTTGTAATAGCTATCTTCCCACACCATATTTTTATAGTAACTTCCACAAAACATTTTTATGAACCCTGTCTTATGCTTCCTCTAGATCCATAAATGCCACATACAAATCCCTCTGTTTTTCTAAGTATTTCTCAGACACATTCTTCATAGCAAGCACCTGATCCATACATCTACCAATCCTGAAACTACATTGATTCTCCCCAGTCTGATGCTTTGTGCTTTCAGCCTCCTTTTGATCACCTCTTACCTGTACAACTTACACAGTACAATCAACATACTAATACATCTGTGTAAATAAGTAGGTTATTATCTTCATTACGATCATTACACCACAACCACTACCACCGTTACACTTCCACCACCACCATCCATCAGTGCTCAAAAGTAACAGCTAAATAAACAATGGTCATTGAGAGTGGAGAAGGGTTTAACAGTTCTTTTGTGAAGTTAGAATGCAGAGTGAATATCATGTTTGATAACTCAGTCTTTTATGTTGAAATGATGTTTGGCTGTTATGCTGATAAGAAAGAAAGACTAGAGTGAATGCCAAGTCTGATAGCTTTTTCCTTAAAGAGATGGGTTAGATTATGTTTTTCTATCTAACAAGGTGTTTTCCAAATAATTGCACTCCTATTTCATACAGAGGTGCAACTTTCGTGGGGAATAAAATAAATGCATGTAAAGATTTTATAAAGGAAACTGGAGACCTTGAATCCTTGTATCTTGAGGGAAACTGGAGACCTTGAATCCTTGTATCTTGAGGTTCAGGTCTATTTCTTTTCTCATGTGTTTGTGCTGAACTAGAATAGTAGTTTATACAATATATTATCACCACCATTAGTTGAGGGTAGGGCCACCTTCCATATCACCAACACCAGTCACTTCTAACCTTCCTTGTTGGACAAGAGTATATTCCTTGAAAAAGTACCATAGATTCTTTAGAACTTGATGCCTTGATTAATAAATTGGTATACATTATTTTAAGCATATATTCTCAAAACTGCAATTGGCATTGTACCTGTACCTGCTAAGCAGAGGACCCCAGTATATGTGAAGACACAAGGGTACAAAGCAAATGTGTACCAGAATTAATATTTCTTCTTTACATGTACAATCCTGCATATCTGCACACATAAGAGATACTGTAGTTTTCTTTCAAATTCTTATTTAATACCAGTTCTGATACTTGACCTATGTTTTCTCCACAAGTGGATTTGAGTTCAGCTATGACTGCAGAGGCCCTTCAACCAATTTTGACTAATGAAGAGTTTGTGAACCAGCTGCGTCCCTATCTACCAGCAACATCTGAAGAACTACCTCCCACTGAACAGCTTCGGGGAACTGTAACCTCTCCCCAGTTCCAGCAGGTATTAACCTTCATTGCACTGGATACTTTGTATCTTTATTAGAATATACCTAACTGAATTAGTCTTATTGAGATTCTGATATGCTTTTTTTTATCTTCTATAGGGGGAGTATTTCATTTTTTAATGACAGTCTATCTGGTATAAATCGATATCAATCTGTTTGTAAAAGCATTTACTGAAGAAATTTGTGATCATCAAATTTCTTACATGTGATTTAGGTACATCTTGATAGCATTCAAATTGTATTTGCAGTATTCAAATAGTTTTTTTAATTCCCTTACACCACTTTTACCAATAATAACTTTGGAAATATACTTTCATGTTTGTTGGCTGCCTGCCAACTACTACCTGCTGGTAAATGGAGAGATTACTGTGTATAGTGTTTATGTAAGTGGCAAAAAGAAAACTGCTGAGTAATGTGAGGTACTCTTCCTATGAGTGAAAACAAATTAATGTTTACTTTTTCGTCTTGCCATCTCCTAGTTCTAATTGTGTAATGTGATGTATATAAGTTCTTTTTGTAATTTGCAGGCAGTTAGTTTGTTCAGCAGTGCACTTCAATCAGGGCAGTTAGGTCCTCTTATCAACCAATTTGGTCTTGGTGAGGATGCTGTCTTGGCTGCTTCCTCATGTGATATGGAAGCATTCATTAAGGTTTGTCAAATTGTCTTTTATTATTCAACATTTCCACTTGCTAAGTATAAGGTTAGGTTTGGATTTTGGGTAAGGTGTAAGGGAGAGTAGTGATACAGAGGGTGTGGTACATGCATAAAACATTTAATTTGAGGGTGGCTTTGTAAAGAATGTTTGAACCAGGTGCTTGGAAAGAGAAGAATTTGTATGTGAAAGCATATGATATGGGTGATCTAGAGGGATTACAAAAAATACTGTGAGTTTGTGGGGTAAATGAAAGGTTGATAACTGCAGACAGAGTCTTTACTGGGAGAGTAAGGCTTGTGTACAAATAGGAAAAGAGAAGGATGAGTAGTTCCCATTGGATCCTTTCAAGGCTGTTTGTGAAAGTGTAAGATATTAGGAACTTGCAAATTAGTGTGGTAAAATTACAAGGTATGCTGATAATTCAAAGATAATAACCTGTAAATTGTCATTGTGACGCAAGGAGGCGCAAATCATATAAGTTGTGGTCTTGAAGTATTTATCAAGTCTGTTCTTAAACATATTTATGGTACTGCTTTCATCTACTCAAATTGGGAAATCATTCCATACATCAATTATCCTGTAGGAAAAAAAAGTACTTTTCCTCGTTCGAGGTAAAATGTTTGCCCAAGAGTTTGTATCCATTAGTACAAGTAAACTCGGATGCATCAAGTCTTAAGTAACTTGATAGATCAAGATTGCTAAAGCCTTTGATAATTTTGAATACTTGCATTTGATCACCTCATCCTTCTCTTTTCATAGCTAAACAGATTCATCATTTCTATTTGTTTCTGCTCGGTTCTTCTCATTAGGCTATTAGTTAACTCATGACTAGATAATAGTTACATTGGTGGGCAGAGCTTGCACATAGGAGCAACATTTTTCTGCAAGCCACAGTGGTTTTGTCGCAGAACATATGACAACTAGCAAATAGTTGTCTTCAGATGTGGCCTTTCTTTCTTTGTTCCTGGCACTACCTCACTAATTCGGGAAATGGCGATGTAGTATGGAAAATGTTAATGTAGCTCCAAGGCTCATTTTATTGGATTTCAGCAGATTTGAAACCACTGAATTTGAAAACAGGTTAGGTGGGCTTCTTTGAGGTTGAAGGGTCCTTGACAGTGCTTTACTCTTCTGTTGCTGATGATGGAGCTAAGGAAGAATTTTTCCTTAAAGGTTCAGATGTCTGTTCCTGATGCTGACATGTCAAGATGGGAAAGGAAAGAAGGTTTATAGAAAGTAAAGAAAAACATGTACATTGTTTACTTGATGTTTTGTTATTTCCTGTTTCAGGCACTAGGCAAGAAAAAGGATAAAGAAGAAGGTAGTAAAAAGGAAGAAGAAAAGAAAAATGCAGATAAAGATAAAGACCAAGATAAAGATGATGATGACGCTATGTCTGTTGATTAGATTATAGTATACAATTTAGGGTCAATTGACATGATTATATTTGACATTTATAGGTTCACATTTTGTTTTTGTGATTTTAAAAAGATGTTCTGGTTAATTTATAAAGCATGCCTCAATGTGTATAAGCATCTTTACATACTCCTACTTTTGAGTTTATATTAGATTATAACTAGTCTGTAATTTGAGCTGATAGACAAGAGAATTGTGTCTCTCTGAATTTCAGTAATTTTTATCACATTCTGTTTATCTAATATTCATAGTTTGAGTATTGTTGAGAGGGAAAATACAGAATGTAAAAACGTTATCAGCAGTTATACAAATAGAGTTCTGCTGTTGTTATGGTAGTCGTTTTGTTTATCAGTTGTTTTACTTGTTTTTTATATTCTAATACTTGATTTTGTATGTTAAAGTTGATTTTGAGATTTATATGGATTGTAACTGCCATTTTCGTATGAACTTAAGAAGTGACACCTGTTGGTCATCATCCATTTGGGATGATTTTTTTTTAGATTACAAAACTGAAAAATTTTGTGCCTTTGTTGGGGATTTCTGAAAGTAATGAAGTTAAAATGTTTACCCTGGTGAACTGAACATCAGCAGTGTAATAGTTTAATGTCTTGTAGTAAATTTACATTTTTCTGTTTCTGATAATAAAAGCCACTGGGACTGTTTATGTTTAATTTAAGCGTACCTAGTTGTAATGTCTCTGGGTGGAGACATTACACACCATACATAGATATAAAACATTTTGATAATTATGAGCATTCATTATTTGTTTGCCTGAAAATCTGTGTACCTAACAGTTTGAGTTAACAGATTTGATGAGTGCTCAAGGATATAACGAGCAGCAGATTCTTGAACCCCGTGCATTCCATGCAAGACTGATGCTTTTGCCGTCAGCTTGCACATATATGTATTATCTTCAATAAGCTCACCTTTAAACAAAAGAGGTCATGAGATTATTGAGAATGATCAATGTTGGTTGTTAAGGGAATGGTAAATAATGAAAATATTGCAATTACATGGTATGACACCAGTGTTCAGAAAAACAATTAAATAATGATTTTGAAGTGTGAGGTGATAGTAAATAAATAGAGTGAAATGACAGTGAGAGGAAAGCTTTTATAAATAGCATTTTTTCAAGGGTTTTGCAATGTAAGCATCTTGTTATTTGTAAATATAGCTTTGGGTATTCTGTACCACATGTGCTTATCTAAAGGATTGGAGGGCCTTCATTTTTTTTCAAGTAAGACTACAAAGCTTATCATTTGATCAGAAAGACCACTCTGCAATCCTTCACAAGATTTGCATTGTTGTTGGTGTGCCTTTTAGATATTTCATACCTTATCATTTTGTGATAGCCTAATACCCTTTCATTTTTACCCTAGATTTTGTCATATCCTGTCAGTGGCCTTTTTTTTTAGCTTCCTGTACATGAACGTTAACAATTTTCACAGATGTGCTTTCATCATACTGTACTGGGATATTGTAAGAAAGGGATGTAGTAGTGAGCATGGTTAAATGGAGAGGGCTGATTAGGGTATTCTGATTTTTTTTTAAGCAAACGGAGAGGATGATTGAAGAGACTGACAGGAGGATCTGTGTCAAAAAGGGATAGGAATGAGGAGGAGATGGATTGACTAGGCAAAGGTGGCTTTATGATATTAGGACCTGAACATATAGTTGTGCATTGGAAAGAAAAACTTAAGGGAGTGATGTGGTATATGGTGCAGCTTCCTGTTAATTGGTTGAATAAGGTCAGTCATGGTAATCCATAAAATAAATAGTGAGGTTTTGCTGTGGATGGAAAACTCAAGTATTGGAACATTATACATGACAGCTATGAACTGGATGTGTGTTAGTTAAGTCTATTGTTATCCATTTTTGGTGTTTCCAGGTTTGTATTCTCTTTCACTGTAGCCTGAACAAAACATCAAAATGATAGACATTTTAATGGCAGTTCCATTGTTACTGAACCATGCTTCATATGTACATAATTCATTTCATGACGCAATGCCATTATTTCCACCAAACCTCATCTGAAGTGACAACTCACAATTTAGCTTAATTTCTTGAAAAGAAATCTTTTGTAATCATCCTGATTCAACCACATTGCCCCCACCACAGTTGCATGGTCGGTAGAGCATTCGCCTTCTAGCCCAAATTCCGACATTATATCCCGGGCTGGAACATGTTGCAAGAATCGATTCAACCACAATTGTTGGCTTGTATGGGTAGCAGAAGTGTGTTGGTATTCTGTCAGCATGCCTGATGAATTGTAAAGGGTGTGTATGATTTTCCAAGATTTAAATTCAGCAGCTTTACTTATAAATACAGGAATTTTTATATCTTATAATGTAGCCCATTATCATTGTCAATAATGTTTATTAGAAAGAAAACCAATCTCGAGACTGATTCCTGCTGAACACCACTTATTAGGCTTAACCGTTGTGAAGCTTGACCATTAGTCACTCATCTGCTAAGTGGCCAGTCTACTAATTTCCTAACTGGTGGTACAAAGGAATTCAAAATGTTACCTCGCACATGCGGGAAATGGTGAGCATGTATTAAAAAGAAAAAAGTTTTGCAAGCAACCAATATCTCTCATTTTCTTTCTTACACTTGAAAACCATACTATCCTGACGATAACTCACTGCATTTAGTAATATTCCCTTAAACCCTTATATTTGTCACACTCTGCAGGGCCTCGCTTTCAACCTAATCATATGCTTTCTCCAGAAACATTATTTTTATATTTTTTTTATACATATTCGCCTTATTATGATTATTATTATAATATAACCTCAGGACCCCTTTTCTAGGGTTCTTGCAGCTTCAGGGCTGCGCTACTATATCGGTAGCAATGAAAGGATGGACTCCTTTTGAGGAAGAAGGTCTTCAGAAAGATTGTATTCCAATAATACAACCTCACCAAAGGTGACTTCTTTCTTGCAGAGTAACTACAAGCAGATGTAGTCCAGTAATGACTCTCCAGGTACATAAACGTCACATACAGTTCACTCTTTCTTCGAGTATTTCTCGCACAAGTTCAATGCACACACCTGGTCCGCACATCATCTACGACAAATGGAGCTACACTGTTCCTACTCAATACGATGGTCCCAGTTTTGACCCAAGAAAATTTTGTCACTAAGTAAATTATTCTGTGGAGAAACACATAATGTGCCATATTAGTGAAGTTGTTAAACGTGAATTGTAATCGCGAGATTTTGTTAGCTGTTTATATTAGGAAATATATTCCAGTGCATTTCATGGTAATTATCAAATTGCAATGCAACTCATAATTATACATTGGTTATCAGGTAACTATCATTTTTATTTGATATTGCTCATATTCATAAAAGAATAATAGTGATGCCATTTAAATACTGCAAAAGTGCCACACAACAGTTACATATTATGTGAATTCAACGCCCTTTAATGACACCTAATGATCACAGATCTTTGCACTATCAATGCAATATTCTCCAGAAAGGTCACAGCGGCTTTCAAGTTTTGTTTACTAAATAACCATACTACAAAAGGAAGGAATTATACGTTTATAGACTCCTTAAGGATAACAGGGAATTATCCCTGACTGGTATCGATTAGGAGTATGACGTAGGAGATCCACGAGATAAATAATCAGGAATAAGATACAAAAGTTTTTGCCTACCTCAGTTTACTTAAGTGAGATACAGTATGGATTCAGAAAGAAAAGTTCTTGCGTGACGAATCCGTTAAATTTCTACGAGGGCGAGTTGCATTTCAGAAGAAACATGACTATTTACATCGAATATTCTTGACTGAAAGAAGGCCTTTAATACTCTCCACCTTAGAGGACTGATAATGAAGCTCAGGGTAAAGATAGGCTAATCAAATGGATTGACAGCCATCTGGTTTTAAGAGTGAACGAAGACCACATGTCAGTGCCCTTTTTCAAACTGGTTTAAGGGTGACAATGGCTGACTATTAGGACCATTTATCATGTCAGTTTCACCCAAATGTTTTTTTTTTTAAATGAGGTGTAATCATACCTGAAAGTGATTTTTTGATGATGTGAGTTTCCAAAGAAATAAAAAGTAACAGGGACTGCGATATATAGAAATGATATATAAAAATATCTAAAGGCACAGACTTTGATAGGGAAATTTGAGCTTCAACAATGGAAGATTATGAAGACGGAATGAGGTTTGACCAAACCAGACGATGAATAACACAACGGAGGAAACAAATTAGAGAATCGCACTGTGAGACAACAGTTGACATCATGCCAAAAGACCCAAGCTTGTCAAAGAAAATGTAAGTACTATTATGAGAGGCAAACGCTATTATGGTCAATATCAACATTACCTTCAAGTACATGGAGTCATGAACTGGGACGATTAGGAAAATATACACGACAACAGTTCGCCCTAAGGTGTAATATGGTGCTGCATTCTGGTGTCCTCATTTGAAGAGCTACTTTGAACTTCTGTTAAGGATTTAAAGAAAAGCAATAAGATTGGTACCAGGCCTGGCTGGATTGGGCTACATAGAAAGAAGAGAGCCCTTAATCTGCTCACAGTGGAAGAAATAATAAAAGGAGATATGATAACTATATATAGTTAAAAATTCCAGAACAAAAGGGTATATTTACCGTCACCGCACAACTGCGAAATTGCTAAGTGTGCGGAGGAATATGGATAAGCATTTTACCAACAGATTTATGGCCTAGTAGAACAGGCTGATGAAAGAAAGAATTTATTGGGTGCGATTAGTGTTGAGTATTGGGGCCCGCGAGTGAGCATTGTTAGGGTCAACAAAGATCCGTATTTCTCTTGACTTAATTTTGAATATGAAATATGCAACAAAGCAGCCTTTGACTTTAATCTGAAGTATCTTCAAAATTAGTGCATGCAGTGAGTTTACTACTAAAACAGGTATTTCGGCACGGCTGCCAACTATTATTTTTAGATGTTAGTCTTTCCTCCTCAGTCTCCTGTCTTAACTAATATTTACAATTTAACGTTTTCTACTCAGACATTCGCGAGGACGGAATGGCTAATGTTTACGAAAACTGCGCAGATAAAGAAATAGGAAGATAAACTGCGCTGTCTTTGCCATTTAGTCATTAAAGACATTAAAGTGGAAGCTGAAAGATATGGATGATAATCTCATAAAGAAGTCAGTAATATATCCAGGAAATGGGACGAAGGAGTACGCCGACGGGACTAAGGTAACGTTATTATGTTTTACAGAAATTCATCGAGAATAGTCCCTAAGGAAGGTTTAGGTGCCGGCTTAGGGGCACCGCTTTATTACCTTAGGAATGTGAATACTTGTTTGCTATGCAGTGGTAGTTTATTGTTATTAGAATACACTGTGTATTTACCGATTGGTCGGTATCAGTGGGTAAATCGTTAGTTTGCTGACAAGACATTGATTATTTTCATGCAGATTAATCATTTTAGCTCAGGATTGCTCTCAGCTTTGATCAGAGTTCGATCAGATTCGATTCAATGGGGGGGGGGAGGAGTATGTGAACATTATTTTTGCTCATATGTTCACCTGTTATTTGTCTGGCCATTTGTTGTCTTTCATTTGTCAGGAGTCACACTCTAACCTTCAACTTGATTATGGTCACAGCTTAGAAAATCGAAATTGGATACTAAGGAACTGTATGCACTTATTTTCTAGCCTCAAATAATTGAATGGTATAAGACCCATAACTCTGGTGTGGATTTTGCCAGAGTTATGCCATTTATAAACATGTCTAACCACTAATTTAACCTTCTTCATAACATAAAGAAAATTTAACCTTTGGCCATGAAACTGTATATAGTCGTTTCCCATCTTCTAGAGAGTTCAGTGTTATAAGACTCATAATTCTTGTATGATATTTTTATGCCACTTATTGAAAGGTTTTACCAGGAACTTAGCCCAGTTTATAACGTGAAGAAAATTTCACTATTGGCCATGGAACTTGATATACATTTTTGATATTTGCAATACAATATTTCCACCCATCATGTTTCAGTCCAAGTAACTCTGATGCACTGCAGGTAACAAGTATTTTTGTTTTCAATTAATTTTATGATTGATTCGTCTCTTATTTATTTATTCCTGTATTAATTTTTTGCAAACAGGTGACTTTTCACATCAAAACAGAAACGTGTGAAGAAGACCCTTGTCTTATAGATGATAGTCATCAGTGGAAGGAACCAGTGGAACTTATCATAGGAAAGAAATTCAAACTTGAGGTGTTAGAAGCATGTATTCGCACAATGTTGCCAGGAGAAGTTGCTTCATTTACCATTGATAAATCTGTAAGTTTTGTATCAACACTGTCTAAAACGTGACCTTCGTATGTGTATCTTCTTGATGCTCTTTTTGTCCATGTATTCATTATTTATAGTTTCTTTAACCATTGGGGGAAACAGTGACTTTCTGTTCATGATGATATTCTAAAGGAATATATTTATATTGAGGATAATGTTTGAAATAGAATGTTTGTAGTTTGAGTAAAAAGTGATAAATAGATATACTGATAATCGTAATTGCTTGATGATTTTAAACTCTAGAATCCTTCCATTTCTTATGTACAGCTACTTGCACCATATCCACTAGTGTCTAAAACGTTAAGGGAAGCATATGGGAAAACTAAGATTGACAAGGACAAAAAACCACACCATTGCTGTGGAATGGGTTTTAAAGAAGGACTTGGTTATCCAGACTTGGACAAATTGGTTAAGACACCTCAAGATTTGAAATTCACTATAGGTAAGTGATTCATTGTTAATAAGGCATGTTAGTAGAAATAATATTTTCTAGTTAAAAGTTAACCCTTCCAGTCCTAAGCTAAGGCTATTTTTAACTTCCCACCAGCCTTAGGTTTTTTTCAAAAATTGAAAAAAATGCAAAAAAAATTTACTATAATTTGATTAGTCATAATGTTAAACGACAAAACATCTAAAAAATATCCCAGTGTATTTCAAAGGTATCAGATGCCTGTTATGTCTATCCTGTGTTAAATATTTCATAATATTAGAGGTTTTGTTTATAATTTGTTAAATTTCTTTCATGACAGCTCATTTCCCAAAGTTGAAACACATGGAAACTGATTCCTTGAAGCTCAAATCTATAGAGGAAAGTGCAGTGAAAAATATATATTTTAAGAAAATAAGTCTCATGTGTCCTTCACAAAATGGTCTTTGGATTATCGTAGATTATAAGAATTTATTAAACCTCAGTTTCAGGAATATCAGCCAGATTAAAACAGCAGAGTTGTAGTGTTCACTTTGCAGTGCATTTGACCCTGGGATGATGATATTTCTTTGCTGACTGTACCATAGTTATAATTATGATCCACAGAAGTAACAGGAACCCTTTGCCCATGGGTTGTTGGATGGGTACCTGTTTTCTCTTCATATTTTTGAGGGCTTATTAGATTATAAGTGACCATAGTGGACAGTTGCATGCCTTTTTGTAGGAACTCGCTCCATCTATGGCACTCACTCCTACACCCACACCACCCTCAGGATTGGTCATTCCTGTCATTTTTTTTTTTTTAATAGAATATAAATACTTCACTCATAATGCATAAGAAAAACAATACTTTTGATATTTCTGCACCTAATCATATAAACAAAAAAGTAATGAAATATAAGAGAATGTAATGTTTGTATGTAGGATTCACCAATCCAGTAGATAATGTGATTTTCCTAAACTAGGAATAGCTAAATATTACTCTGAAGATGTAAGATTTTTTTTTTTTTTTATACTTTTTCATAAATCAGTGGTGGAAAAGAGAGATTTTGCAATTTTTTGCACAGTATGGAGGTTCCAAAATCATTAACACTGAAATGCAAAAAATTAAGTCAAAGTTAATTAAAGTAAATTAACCCTTTCATAAATAAAGAAATTCCAAAGGGTTCTCAACGAGCATTAAGGTTGTATAAGATATATGTGGCACACACACACACACACACAATATATTGTTATCTGAAGAAGTATGGGAGTTTAGTGTACATTTTGAGATCTCCTGGGAGTACTGTACTCCATAGAATACTTATGCTGCAATACAATACCCTGGAGACAGACGTTTTTTAACAGCTGTGGTGTAAATCCAAATTATAGCAGTTAGTACTCATAAATAATCATTTACATAAATCTTGATTTTGCTGTAGAAGGGTTGATAGACATTAGAATGACACTAGCAATTTGTAATGCTGTTTAGAGTCAAATAGAATATATACAGCTTACTTACTCATCATTCCATACATCATTTTACCCCTTGATTTATTGATTCACTCCCACCATTTCACTACATGATATACTCCCACCTCTTCACATTCAGAGTGCTCTTGTATCTCTACAGAATTATTTAAGGTGGCAGGAGCAGGATCATATGAGAAAGAGTTTTGGGCCATGACTGAGAATGAACGACTTGAGAGCATTCCAGTCCTAAAGGATGAAGGCAATGCTTTTTACAAGAAGGGGAATCATGAAGCTGCTAGTAAGAAATATTCTGAAGCCCTTGGCAGACTTGAGCAACTTATGTTAAGGTATGATTATACAGTAGTTAGAATCTACCCTTGAATGATTACTGCACTGTTTATAGATGGACTTGAAATTGTGTGCGACATCAGCTAGTACTTTGCTTTTACTGAGACACATGCTTTTATATTCATTGTAGTTTAGCAATATGAGACTGTTGTAGTTTCATGTAAACATTCATTTGTTTGGAGGTTTATGCAGTGTATGGATTTGTATGTACACAAACGGGATCCAGCGCACAATTTTTACCATGAGGTAGGGCATGTGAGATGACAATGTTATTTGTATATTTCAATGATAACAATGGAAATTAAAGTAGATCTTGGCCACTAGGCATAGATAGATAAGATTCTCATAGTTTCTGTTGATTTCTAAATGTTTCACAGTCTTCATTATTAGGTAACACCAATTTTTGTGATCTTCATAGTCTTGTCCCCACCACTGAACCCTTTTTTAGTGTATTAAGGAGGATGATCCAGTCATTCTCTGCTCACAAGTTTTTTCATTTCTAGTATCAAGTGAATTGCCTTGTGAAGTAATTTATCAAAAAAAATAATGGTAATGATAATGATATTAATGTGATACAAGGAAAGTAAATACTGCTCTTGTTTCTCCTG
Organism: Panulirus argus; assembly: GCA_038088735.1. Lineage (NCBI taxonomy): Eukaryota > Metazoa > Arthropoda > Malacostraca > Decapoda > Palinuridae > Panulirus > Panulirus argus. The sequence goes on from JAYMFT010022873.1 coordinate 13,748, forward strand.
TTACTTTGTATATTTTTATTAAGTATGTAACTGGGTAACTATGCTTAATCTTACACATTTGCTGTTTGGTTATAGCATTTATTAATGTATGTTCTATATGTTTAAAGCTGTAAGAAAGGGCTTGCATTACTAATTTCCTCAGCTGACTGGGTCTAGGCTCAGAATGTTCTTTCACACAAAATATGGGTGATAAATGCCATCTTAACTGTGAGGGAACTTCATTGGTGAGAAAAGTTCAACAAAAACTTTAAGATTGATTAGGTCCATTTGAATCCTTGTCTGTTATACTATGTCATCCCATATTACAGAACTGCACTTGTAAAGTTCCCCAAATACCACTATCTTTTTATGCCTTCATATATGTCTACGACAATTCCCCTTTCACACACCTCATTATGTCTTCGTTTTCTCTTATATCTGTTTCACTCAAATTGTTCAAATATATTCTTTTAGATGTTCATGATTGTTTTTATCTTAAAGCAAGGTGTTTTTTTAAAGTAGTAAGATTTATTTGCTATAACATTCAGAGATTAACTACATGTCTTTATTTGAATAAGAGTTTATGTTATACTTTTTCTGTAATATTACATATTTTTTTCATGTAAGTGTTCCTAATGCCCTGTACTTGTTGCTGTTCCTGTTTCTGAGAAAGAAAATATGAACTGATTTATAGGTTTTGTAGCTGTTAAGGATAAAATGTTCACAGAGAGAAACCTGGTGATGAAGAATGGCTGAAACTGAATGAGATGAAGATGCCCCTTCTTTTGAACTTCTCTCAGTGCCAGCTCTTGCAGTGTGAATACTATTCAGTTATAGAACACTGCACCACTGTTTTGGAAAAGGATCCAGGTTGGTATTGCAGCACTTGTATAGAGATTGGTATCATATTTAGAGAAGGAAAGGAAAGCTTACCAGAATGACAAGTGTGATTATAATTAGTAAGTGAAATATATTTACAATGTAGTTTGCTTTGCAAGCATAGAATATTTAAAGTGAAGCATTCTTAAGAATTGATCATGTTTATTTTGAAGCTTTATGGGGTAAGTTTGTAGTTACTGATTTGGGGTTTTCACACCTTTTTTACCTCACTTCTTTGTTGATGTTCAGCACTCACATTGGGAAGCTTATTTCAGATCAAGGGATTTCAACACTACAGAAGCATGAATTTTCTACTTGTGCTCTGCAACCTTAAATTCTGTATTGACTTTCAGCATATAGAGGACAGCATTTCCCAAATACCAGAATCCATAATTTACATCATAAAACTTTAGAGAGTACTTCTTGTTCTTTTCAAGGAAATATAGTCATAAGCTACTTGAATTCGATTGAAACATGCACGGAGACTTTTAAAATCACCAAACCTCTGTCTTCTTTTCTCACCACTTCACACATTCAGCCCAACAGCCACATAGCGCACTTGAAATATTAGAGTCGGCATACTTTGTTTGGAGGTATAGTTAAGAAATCTGGCAGCAATGTTTGTTTGTTGATACTATGGGCATGATAATCAAAATAAAGTGTCACTGTGTATATTAGCATCATTCCAACAGATTTTGTTATTAGTGTAATATCAGAATATTTTCAAAGAGAAAAATAAGTTTTAGTGACAAAATTGAGTTGAGAAAGAGTATAGAAATATTGCAACTGATATTGTGTCAAGACATATCTAGGGGGAAAGATATGGAATGTGTTAGGGTCTTCCTAAACAATAAATTAAACCAGGAACCACACTGAGTGTCTTAGTGCAATTATGTACACATCTTCAGAAACAGTGGAAAAATTAGGGTATTTATAGGGGAGAGATCAGTAGGAAGCGGGGTCTGTGCTAACATAAAACGAACTACTTGTCGCCACGGAAGATGTATCAACACCAAACAGCGTAGCACTTATTTCAATTTTGGCAGTACGCATTTTTTTTGGATTATTATTTTCCATGGGTAAGTTGAGGAGGATATTACTTGTTTCTTGGTTGTTTTATATGATGTTCTTTCATTTCATAGGAAAGAAATTTTTTCACTTGAAGAAATACCATTTTCTGAAGACTGATAAATAAGGTGTTATCACATCATCGATTTGGAGGTCTCGGTGAAAATGCTTGAGAATTCTTGCAGAAAAGCGTTAAACTCTGGATATAAACATCACTTTTAACAGTTGACACAATCTTCTGCAGTATTACAAGTGTATTTCTCCAACCTTACGGTAACCATCTTGAAATGTTGGGCTATTTGATGCTATTCAGTGTTTAGGGATACTGGCTGTTTTTTGAACCATAGAAATTTTTCCGAACTCGGCCAGTTTCATATTTCTAGACCTTAGGTGTTTCTGAACCATAGATCACCAGATTAAAGACATTTTACTATATTATCTTCCATATTCATAGTTCTGTCATTGGTGTTTTGACTTACTGTCCTTATATCAGTGTAGCTCAGGGCGCCAAGGCGTACGGACACGTTATTCGCCATCTCTGTATATTCCTCAATATAGTCTTCTCTGTAAGGAACCCTTTTTTTACAACTTACGAGTTAATCACTCAATACAGTGAGTAAACTACATGGCGCAGTGAGTACTTTTTAAGACTGTAAATCAGAGTAAGGGC
>JAYMFT010022884.1:2500-16343 GCA_038088735.1 Panulirus argus
CTCGCATGGAGGCCAGGGGTTGGCATCCTGGTTGGGGGGGAAGGGGAAGTTGGGGTTGTATGGCCTTCAGGGAGGGTGGGTGAGTGGAGCCCGTCAGGGACACATACCAGGGGAGGGGGGCTTGGTTCGCTGTGTCCACCTCAACGTTACTGATGAGTACGAATGTTACGGGCATACGCGTATTTCACGAACGCTGATGTCGTTTCTAGTATTATTGCCTCTATGATTCTAGAGCTAATGACTTAACAACAGTAAAAATCACACAGGCGAAAAAAAAAAATTACATTCCTCGGGAAATTCCTGCGACTCGCGTTTCGTGTCCTCAGCTTTATCGATTCATAATAAAAGTAACTCAGGCTGGCAACCTGTGCTATACCCACTATAGGAACAGACAGAAGCGGTAAGTACTTCTATCCATTAATCTATAACTATATGGGCCTTACGAAGTATAATTTCTTGAAAAATGGAAAAGATGCGTGTATATTAAAAACATGATCCTCCAGCAATCAAAATGGCTTTATCAAATAACAACCTCGTAATTCTGAATTTATTGCATCATTAGCGTGGATACGGTGAACTTGGATTAGTGATTTTCGGTAAAATTGCTCTGTCTGGTGCCTGGAATATTTGCCATACCTGGAGTGCCTTTGTTAATTGGAATATGTCTTGTGTGGTTGTCAGTCCGTCTGTGTATCAGTCTGGATATCTAACGAGAATCTGTATTTCTCGATGTTCCCTTAGAATTATTTCATGGTAATTACCTACGGTCATACACATTATGTTTTACAGGAGTCTTTTGTTATGTCTCTAGTCCTGACCAATACGGCCACAATAGACGACATTCTCCCTCGAAGGACCACTGAGCAGACCAGGCAAGCCCTACGCCGGGATGACGCCACCACTCCGGCATCCCCCAACCCTCACCCCCACCCTACCTGTTACGTAACGGTCGAAACATTAAAGTACTGGTTGATGCCGACTTGCTCTCTATTTTCAGTCTTTCTTTAGCTTCAAATTTTGGCCTCTCTTTGAAATATATATATATATATATATATATATATATATATATATATATATATATATATTCAAGTTGCACCATCGTTGGGCGTTGGCTGACTCATTCTTGGCCAGTTTCCATTGGGAAATCACCAAGATTTAAAGAACTTTTCATCCTCATTCTATCGTCAGTTTACGGATGGGGCAGCAGCAGGCATCAGCTCTCTGCCTTTTCTTTACTTCCATTTCGCAGCGCCCCCATTGGCATCAGTTTGTGAATAAATCCGCATTCTATATACATTTCAATGAGTGTCGATATCGTTTCTTCTTTCTCGAAAATCCCCACATACTCGGTTCAAACAATTTTTTTTTTAATACAGTCATCCCCCATGTTGCTATGGAAACTGTGATCAAAGATTATATGCTCAGGGAGAGCGCGCGTGGCTATCCTTAACGACAAAAGGAGCTGATATCTTTTGATTGGCGCTTATAATTTGACGTTGCCGGCCTTCATTACCCAAGCAATTAATTTGCCTAAAGGCCTTATAATCAACCAACCACGGGAGGGGAGGGAGTCTTGATATATATATATATATATATATATATATATATATATATATATATATAGATGTGTGTGTGTGTGTATATATGCCTTACTGACAGCACTATACAGTATATCTTTCTATATTTTACAGCATAAAGAGCAAAATATATCCCTCTATTGTACGTAAGTTAGTTAGTTTCTTCAAGAACTGCAATACATTGTGTGAGTTAATCTGATTAGCTCGATGGCCACTCTCGTTGTCTCTCTCCTGACGAGATAATACCCGAACCCATAACAGAGCAGCCCTGTGACCTGTAGTGATGAGGAAGGCCTGACTGGTCTCGATTAATAACTTTGTTACGGAGATATTTATAGATGGTGGATGTGACCCTTGGAAAACGCTCCCCTACAGCTTCTGGAGGTGTCAACAGCTGTCACTGATAATCACTTGACAACGGCGGTGTGAAAGATTTCTTTCTCGTAAGTTTTATTTACTGCGGTATTTCACTGCTAGTTTCTTTGTTTATTGGTTACTGGGTTTTATATATTCATGATTATGTGCTGACCAGCCGTGGGACAAAGAGCAGTGATATATAATCATATACGTTTCATGTTCATGCAATGAGAGAAAAAAAAAGTTTCTCCCCAGCCAAGTTTTGTCTTTGTCCGTCTGTCTGTCTGTCTGCCTGTCTTCTGTCTATCTCCTTTTCTGCCTGTCTATTCGTCATCGAGGCGCTGGGTCTTTCGCGCTATCATTTCCACAGTTTTACACTCTAAACAATTTTAAAAATGTCATGATCAAAAAGACGAATGATTACTTACTTTTTTTGCTCCACTTCATTTGTTGACTTGTTCAATTACCTAATAAAAGAAGAGTTGCTGCAAGAATAGAGATATCAGCACATATCCGTTCTGATATTCTGTAAGAATAATTATTTTCACTGAAAAATGTGATTAAGTCCAACGGGAGTCGCTCGAGATCAAGATTCACGCGTGTCCGGGTTTTGTTCCAATAATATTTCGCGACGACGGCTCAAAAGCTAAAAGTTTTCTTCTTTTGAAAACTATGATCGTGTCTCATTTTTTCCTGATTTCACAGTCATCCCCGTTTCTTTGTAAACATAATGAAACAAATTAGTATCTAATCGTTCGTAATGTTTTATAATCATTCTTACCTTCGCGCGATATTGAAGGATAAAATGCATTTTTTTTTTTTTTTTTGTACTGGAAGGCTTTCCTCTGGGCGTATCTGGTCTCGAGCGAGGCCTCTGAAAATGTCAAAATGCAGCGATTCGCGGAAGGATGGCGTCCGGGCTCCTCTCAATGTGTGATCTGATCCAAAAATCCCTAATGGTGAGCGATGCTGTGGATATTTATTTTTTTTAGCTTCATAAAATCTAATAAAGACGAGGGAAAATAAAACTTGTGGAAACGAAGGTCAGCATCAGTAAAAATTCTCACCCAAATATGTAGTTATGAATTTCTTTTTTCGCTAGCGGGGTTAACGGGGGCCTGAGCGACCCTCCACTATGGTAACCGTGAGTTAGGATAGATGGGTCCGGGAGTGAATCCGTCCACCGCCTCCCGGGGATTACGTAAGGCTGACTGGCTTGATCGCTTTATTTCGATATTTTCCCTGTGCTTCGCATCCCTCCCCATATATTTTTTTTTCTATCATATTTGCGGATTACTCGACTGCATTACAAAGAATCAAATGTGTTTTACCAACAAAGGCGACTGCTCTACAGATCACGGTTCGCAGAAAACTTAAATCATTACAGAAGCTCCTGTAAAATCTACTGTCTATGCCTCACATATGTCTTGATTAGATATAATCTGACTGAAATGTTGAAATAATCATATACGGTCTCTTCCCTGATGCGTCGTCATATTAGATAATTAGGAAGTCAAACAGGGCTGGTTGCCACCGTAGGCTTTCACAGCTTATCGGGGAAACTCACTGTACAGCACTGTTGCTGGTGCCACTGATGTCCTCGTTCTATCTAACGCGTCTAACCTTCGTCTGCAATATTCAAACTTTCGTATTGACAATGGTTTGCTTGTACAATAATTAAGAGTTTCAGACTGTTTTATTTTCTTAAATAGCTCAAACGTTCAGAAAATTCCCTTATAGATTCATTGTGCCATAATCTTTTCTGTTTTTAATATGTATCAATAACTGAACTTAAGATAGAATAAATGAGTCCTATATGAGAGACGGCATGTTATATCACTTACACTCAATGCAAGATATACCATTTATAATGATTAAAGAGCATATATATGTGTTTACCCTTTAATATTTTCAGTTTTCTTTGAATACGAAAAGATATATTTTCTTAGTTTGTTTCAGCGTAAACTAATATATTTCTCAATATTTTACAGGAAGAAACGAATTGTTAGTTGGTCATCTGGAAACAAGCTGAATCAAGCAAAGATACTTTGTTGCTTACTTATATGTTACTAAGTGGGTTGATTAGAATTCTTGGTCTTTGCCTTTTAGGCTTGATTTATAAATGGCGCCTTCCATGTTTAACTGTGTCAAAATTTATTAATAAACGGGACAAAGTTCGTGATCCAGAATAAATCTAAAGGAAATATAATACGGGGATCTGGCCATGAGGATCCATTCGAGACATAATCGATTCAGTTTATTTTTATATCTAATCGTCTCTTCCCCCTTAACGGTGTAGCGTCAGGAGCAAATGAACAATTGCTTCAGTTGCATTATCTAGCTGTCGTACATAATGTACACAAACTTAAGCTTACTATCTACCGCCAAGCCCTACAGATTACTCACTGGTTTACTTAGACCTCATCTTTCACCCTGGTTCAGACCACTAAATGCACGTTGCCTCTCATATATCACATCGGTCCGAGAAATTCTCTCCCATAATTAATTCTCAAACTCCTGAAAGTTCATGGCCCGATACCCAAAAGCCTCATTCACTCATCATCCTGCCCTCCCTCCCATCATACTGTTCACTTCATCTTCCTATTGGCTCCTCTCTTTACCATGTCCACATAGTTATCTACAACACTGTGCAAGACTAAACACCTGTTATATGACACTTTTGTCTTCCTTTACGGTTCTTGGGGGACAGGGTCATCAACAGTAAATGACACATACATAAAAATTTTATTTCCAAACAAGGTTACATACGTAAGTGCTATACTATACAAGTCTGGACACACATATACATCCTCTGTTTTACGTACGTATACCCTGAACACACACAGGAAGTATGTCATGACATGACATACGCATCAGAGATTAGACCTATGTAATTAATGGGATGAAATTTTAAATAATTAATAATAAAGAATAAAAATAATAAAATTCGGGATAAAATTTTATATCTTAAAACTTAATAACTCTATCGCAAATATACGACCCTGGTATGATAGTCTGGCCTCGCGAGTTAACTGTTAAAGCTCTGGTTCTTACACGCCAAGGGTCGTACTGTCGAGCCAAATGGTCGTACCGTAAGGTTTAATATTATGAATATTCGAAAGACTGTCACATGGAACACGGCTGACCATGTCCTAAGAATCTATAGCTTTCAATGGTTAACTATCCACTCACAACAACTTCAACTCTTCAACAACAAAGACGTGGACTTTGTCTACCTGTAACCTTACAGAAACACAGGCCGGCTCGTAATAAGGTTTTTGGTCCCGATAAAAACATATATTTATGGCGGCAAAAAAAGGTGACGCAGTTAACCAACCCTCTAGCACCACAGAGGTGTATCCCTAGCCAATCACCAAGCGCTACTTTCAGCCAATCAGCGGACTGCACACAGATCCCATCAACCAATCGCCAAGCTCCAGACTTATTCTCTTGCCCAATCACCGGATAAAGCCAAGCAATGGACAGAGATGTTACTGACAAAGTAAGTTTCCATATATCTGAAGATGGGAAATATATAAATAGACAAATATTACATTCGTTTAACGTATTCTCGGAAATAAACGTTTGAGCTTAAGGCGTAACAACAAATAAGGTTATACCATTCCAATAATAATAATAATAATAATAATAAAGTAGTGATAATTGTAATAAATAATGATATATACGACCAGCAATATTAGGTACAAAAATAACAGGGTACACCAGAAGCAATATCCAGTTATCTAAGTCGCCAATCACCTCTTGTATTATCATATGATCACCCCACCTCCCCCACCAGCTTTAAAGTTTGGCTTCGAGGGAAAATACATTGATTAATCAAACATCTGGCAACAGATGAATGTTGGGCCACGTCTCATCTTCTTTGGGCAAAACTCTTCGGCTTACACTGACCGTTTTAACTGATAAGTTGATCTCTGTTATTTATTATTCATTTATGAGGACGACTGTGGGACCTTTGGGTATAAATGACCCGGGCTTTGACCTGACTCAAACGTCAGGTCAAGTGAAGTCTGGGGTCAGGTCACCACCATCTCCGTGCTCAACAAGGGTTTTAACGTTATTTAAAATTCATACATGATTTGAGTCATCACAATTACCGATATAACCTCCACAACAACCAATATCCTTCATACCTATCTATAATATTTACAATTATCACTAATCTTCGAGTGGAACATTATCCACAGCGATTATATATAATCTCAATTATCAACACAATTACCTTTGAAATTACTACCCAAACAGTTTTGTACTATGATTATTGCCAAGGGCAACTTCAGAATGACATTTCACACCTCACAATTATATATATAGTTACATTACACCACAATTACGTTTTTGAGCGTCTCTTGTAATGTGTGGTGTGTGATGCTAGGTCATGTGTAGTGTGTGATCCTAGGTCATGTGTGATGTCAAACCCCAGGTCATGTGTGGAGTGACTTTAACCCCAGGGCACGTGTTTCACGTTGGATACCGAACTGTAGTGAAGTCATGTTGTGTAGTGTCAGCTGGTTGCGTGTAGGTGATGCCCTGAGGCGTAGGGGCTGGTGACATCACAGATCAAGCAAGTGTGTATGACTGGTGGCATCACAGTTCCCTTAGGTGTTGGGCTAGTGACTTCACAGGTCCAAGGCTCCTGACATCACTGGTCCAGCAGGTAGAGCGTAGTGTTGTCAGCGATGCCCAGCTCTGCCAACGTCCTCGTCAGGTCGACCGGGTTGATGTCATCGCAGTCCACGGCCAGGCGCCTCCCGCCGACCTGCGTGTTGGCAACCACCTGCAGGAGGTCCCCGAGGGTCCTGCTGCTCGGGCTGGACGCCAGAAGGAGCGAGTCATCCGGGAGTTTGAAGTACACGATGATGTCATCGTCCCTCACGGGCTCCGCGTTCTGCCTCGCGTTCTCGAGTCCTCCGCCGGGACCCTCGTTGCCTCCGCTCGCGAAGGGCGGCAGCAGCAGAACGCCGTCGGGAGGTTCCACTCCTGCCGCAGCAGCAGCAGCCGCCGCCATGGAGCTCTCTCCAAGACTACCGGACTCATAGATGGCGCTGGTCCGGAGTTCGGCGCCCGTCGAACTCGCCGCCGGTTCGACCCTGCCGTAGCGGGTGCTGGGACGGGACTTGAGAAGCCCGTCTCTGGCGTGGGAGAGGAACTCCGTCAGAGGTTTACCCTCTATGCTGACGGTGACGATGTGGGGGGGCGTGGTGGCGGTGGCCCGCCTACCCGGGAAGACGACGTCGTCGACCTCGTCGTATTCAACGTCGACCAGGTCGTCAACCACAGGCAGGTTCTTCATCTTCGTGTCGATCACGTCAAAAGTCCTGCTCCGGATCAGGGGCGGGGGCACGAACAACTGCGGCTCTTTGTTGTTGTTGGAGTCCATCGCGGCGGCTGCTGCGGCGGTGGTTGGGCCCGCCTGGGGCGCTGGGGGGGCGGCGGCGTTGTTGTTATTGATGGCCGGCAGCGGGTCGTACTTCGTCATGCTCGAGCTGCGGGCCCGCGACGGAGGCGTGTTGCGGAGGATGTTCTCCACGTCCTCTTGATCCCTCGGCTTCTTCGAGCCGAACGACGCCGTTGAGGCGAAGAAGTCTGCTACGGAGTTCCCTGCCGACGAAGATGCCCTGTGGTGAGGCAGGGGCGGCATAGAGGTCACGCCCCTCGCTTCCCCGTCAGGCTTCACGCCCCTGCTCAGGGATCTAGTCAGGGGAACGCCCTTAGAGGAGGGAGCTCGACTCGCCAGGGAACCTCGTCTGTTGTTCTCCAACACGCTCTTGTCGAACTCGTATATATCCGATCTCCTGCTGGAGGAGGAGTGGAGGGAGGCGCGGTCGAAGGCCTTGGTCGTGGTGCGGTCCAGGAGAGCCTTCCTGAGGGAGGAAGAGGACTCGAGACGCTTGAGTTCGGCGGCTGTTGGGTTCCAATCCCGCGGTGCTGGAGGCTCGTACCACCGTCGCTCCGTAGTCATCACTCACGCTGGGGGAGACACCACACGTTACTAGCACGTCCTGTTAGCTTAGCCGGCAGCTACACTAGCTATCTTGGCCAGCAGCTAAACTAGCTATCTTAGCCAGCAGCTACACTAGCTATCTTCATCAGCAACTAAACTAGTTATCTTAGTCAGTAGGTCCAAAAGTCGCTAGTTACACTAGTTGCATTGCCTTCCTTATGCAATGTCAACGAGAGGGAGTCAACATTCACAGCGTCCGGTCCATCAATGCTCCGTCCGTATAGCCATAAAATTATCTTATCACTTCCTTCGTCGGTCAATCTAACCTCGCCATTCTTAGCTTAATCCAGCTATCAGGTTATCGACGTAACGGAAAAAAAAAGTGTACAATTCATCGAAAAAAAAAAATCAACGGGATCATTTTTCGACGTGGAAAAAAAAAAGACCAACTCTGTTGCCGGCAGTCGGCAACGTAATAATAACCTTCAAGGAAAATGCGAACGAGTATCGTGTATCGCATAATACGCTCATATGTATCGTACGTGCATATATGTACAATCATAACACTGTGTATAACCACATTGCATTTTGGAAATGTCCTCTACGTGTCTGTGAATGTCACAACCTGAACCACGGATCCATGTCATGTGATTATGACAACATCAGTGGGCAAGCAACAACCACTCGCTGTCCGCCAGTGTGCTCACAACCCTCGTCCCTGCCCATGGCCCTAGAGGGTGCCCATAACCGATATATATGTCTGTTTCAGGCACTTTATTCTTACCTGCAGACGCTCTCCTAGTCTTCTTCGTCTCCGAGGTTACGTTAGGTTAAGCGAGTAAGTCTAGGTTGAGCTAAGCTACGTTAGGTTAGCTTTGCTAAGCTATACGATTTTGGGTTAAATTAGGCTACGCAGGTCTGGGCTAGTTTAGGCTAGGTCAGGCTAAGCTACGATAGGTTTGCAAAAAGGCGTGAGAAAGAAGTAAAAAAAAAAATTTAAAAATGTCCAGAAGATAAAAGATGTACAGAATTGTTCCCTAAAACTGAAGGCTACTCAGTAAGATTGTCTTCATACTCTGTCTGCAATGAGAAAGAGCTTTCATCTGGTACATTATGCAAGCCTTATTCCCAAACACGCAATGACACACGTTTCATGTGCTTAAAACTCATTTTTGTTGCACCTCGCTCAGAACTGCAGCCAAACATGACACGTTTATAAAGAAAAAAAAATAAGAATCTTTGTAAAACATTAACAGTTTGTTGTGGAAAATGATTCTCGGAAGACTTTAGTACGACGGCACAAGCAGTGGGGATGAAGACCTGACCCTTATGGGTATAACCTAGCACTATCTATTGGCTGCTGCTATGTTAATTATATATATATATATATATATATATATATATATATATATATATATATTTAATCCTATAATCTGCTGTCATTCAGACCGTCAGCATCAAGATATATAAAAAAATCGATAATTTCTTGAATACCTACCTCTGGCCTTCACTATAACCCGAGAGTCAAAATACACTCTCACTGCAGATGTATGTAATACATCGATTATAAATTCATTACCACACGCGAAGACTGAGGACCTTGAACGCGTCATGCAAGCCAGTATGCATGCACTCCCAGTGCAGAACGCGACCACGTACCTTATATTACCGAGCCAGGTATTAATGTAATTCATAGTACACAACGTCTGTAAAATGTCTTGAACTGATTTGGTCTAAAATGACGAAGGTTAAGAGCGAATGTGTGCATGTTAAGACACACGCAGTCTTTATCGAAGCCTCTGATAAAATGTATTCTAAGTCATTGAAAATGTTGATCAGACTAGAAAAAAAAAAATCAAAGCTACTGTCTTGACATGATTAGATTTTGAGCTATTCTGCCTAATTTCAAATGCAAAAACTAACATTAAGTCATCAAGGACGAATAAAATGATAAATTTCCCATCTTCTATCACTCGCGTCACTTGTTTTATCACTGTTTGTTGACCAACGCATCATCGACTGTCTTCAAACTCAACTCAATCACCAGAAGGACGGCAAGTGGTCCTTCACACACACAATGGCTGGCTGGCCGCTGTTCAGCATGCAAGCCTGCCATTATATGTCGATGAACTAAACAAACTGCGTCAAAAATGTTTTGTCTACATAAACATACTGTTCAAAGGAATTCCTCTAAAATCTATAACTGTCAACAGTTTGTTCTTACAGGATCATTAGTCATTCTATGCGCAATAAAAGTGATGCTCAAAACTTAGGGAATCGTTTCATAATTTACAATTTTCAATACAGTTACACTGACCAAAGTATATCATACTATTTGTAACTAGAACAAACACTGAGCAAGACTGGAAAAATATCTCATTGTCTTGAATCTTTACAGTCAATATGTAAAGACTAATCAAGCTCTCATAACTGTTTATCGCTAGCCACGCTATGATATTAGTGAAACAAAACACATCACATTATTCTAAGACCTGAACGTTTATACACAAAACTGTGAAAATATTTCGGGTTAAATACTTAAAGATCCGGAGCGCGCGCGCAGCCTCGCTATTTTCTTCCCGGCAAAAGCGATCATGAATACTTTACTCTGTCAGGGCCTTGGCTAAGTTGTCGTTCCTGGAAGGGGCTTCTGAAAAGACTGGCAGCTGGCTGACATTTCTATCTTTTTCTTGGGGGTCTATGTTCAATAAGGCATTTACATCACGTGATAAGTTGCTTCTCTGTGACAGGGCTTTCATGCTGTAAATCTTGGTGACGTATTTTAGTACTACTCCTGGTATGTTGTCAGTGTTGGCAGAGGTTCTGGTAGAGTCTAATGTTTTCTGGGACATATAATGTCTTTACTATTAGACCACTTCCTATAAACTGTGAGTTACGGAGAAAGAATGAAATGTTAAGCACATTTCTTTCATTGTGATCCATTGTATTCAAGTCAGTAGATAACCTATTCTTATTGTTAATTTCACGTATGTTGTGGACTCTGGATAGATAGCAATTACTTGATAATAACCATTGATGATTACAAATCACTAAATTATAAAAAAAAATTCTGGCTAATATATGGGTAATTATTCTATTCAACACCGAAGGTCAAGAAATTTGATAAGGTATTAGCAGGCAACAAGAGCAGCGGAGTTATTAGTTCAACTTACAATGAACATACAAATATAATTATACTATATAAAAAGTATTTGATCATAATGGAAATGTCTAAAAATAGGATATAATTACTGACAAACATTACCAACTGCATTCTTTTACTGATAAGATTTTTAATTGATGAAAGAAATTATCTAAAGAGAGTCTGTTTCAATGTCATTAATTCTATGAACAATTCGTAGTCTTCATTTTGTTCATGATATTTTGAAAGTACGTGAATATTCCTTAATAAGACAGAACTCTGGTTATTTCTGACTCATTTTGGGTCTTGTTAAAACTTACTCTTGATATGGTACTTTTACTTTAAAATCATCATTCTTTTCTCCTTCCGAATAGTATATTTATTTGTATAATTAGTATCAACGACACAATAATTTAGAAGCGCCTCTCAGCATTGTTTCTTCAGCTTAGCAACTCTGGAGTGACACGCTAAACAAAATTATTGACCTAGAACGTCACACACATTAATGTTCTATTTAAAAACTCAAACTTTTACGTTTTCGTGTCTTCATATTTTAGAGAGAGCAAGAAGCAATCACGGAGTCAAGGTCATACTGAGTGCTAACTCACAACCAAACTTAGCGATGCACATTTTACCAACAAAAAAGCCTACGGTCACATCATTCCAGATTTCACTACTACTACTAATTATAATACTAAACTGACATCAGTATTTCAAAATCTGAAAGAAGGCTTTAGAGTTAACAAGCTTAAAAGTCTATGGACCTACCCATCCACTTTTCTCTAACATAATACAAACTTTCAGGACTTGCAACGTAAAATTCTACTAACATAACAAGTGAAAAAGTAAAATATATCATTATCTAAAATAATGCTAATGGGAGACATTAAAGAAATTTAATACTGTTAATGGCAGACATTTGTAAACAAGAAGGAAACGACTATATTAGAACTAGACCTGTACGGGAACCAGATGTTAGTACCATTACTCTAATACTTACATTTCCTCATAATTTACCTTAGTGCATGTTCGTGACAGCGATGCGTTTCATGCCTGCGTTACGCTGTCCTGGTGGTCACATGGCGTCTGGTCATCGCAGTAACAATGTCGGAATTTGGTCTTGCCGTTAGCTATGCCTCGGCCCACCTGCTGTGCGAGACAGAAGACGGAAATAATGAGTTTTGAATTCTCCTTACTTATCCAGTTGGGTGGAAATAAAGCAATGAATGTTGCAGGGCTCTCCAATCATAATTATTTGCCACAATAAATGTAAATATATAAAGAGGATGATCAATTAAGGATATCCACTTTTAAATCAAAACCACCAGTAAAGCTAGAGCCCCTGAATCTCGTCCATATGTTAAAGCTAACTCTCTAATCATATGCACTATCTCCACGTGTATGACCACTGTGGAACATGGTTGGTTGGTTGGCTAACTAGTTAGCGTCAATGACCCTAGTAACTGATTGGCTTAAAGCCCATGTAACCATCATGAAATTATTTACGTATCTGGTATGAAAGAAAATGAAGCATTTGTGCTGGGTCCCAGGACCATGATAACTCAACCTTTTCTTCTCTTTTTCTACAGTTCTCTCTCTTACTGCACGCGCAAGAACCCTGCTACCAAGTCCTCCAAAGTCCTTCAACTCCCACAAACCCATCCCCCCGAGTCAATAATCGAGAAGGACATGCCTCTATGTCCAGCCATCTGGACTTGACATACTGTGTTACAATGGAGTACTTTTCCTCCCGCTCCTGCTACAAACAAATTCTTTTATGAGTACTATTTTTCATGTAACATACTTTTCGTCTCAAAACTATTACCATTATTAATCACACGACTATTGTCACAACTATCGTTAAACCAGTGCTTATTGTTTATCCTCTGCCGTGACTCAGGACGCTGGTCCGAGTGGGGGCACTGAAGCCTAGCCTTCGTGCCTGAGGGATCGATCCGTCTACCGTGTTTACACGTGGCCACCACAAGCGCTCCCGACCACCATCTGATTATTCTCGTTATGTTTGGCTTTCACGCCAGGAACACCGGTCTTTGTGTTTGACTCTCCATAAGCATACTCCAGCGCCCATACATATGGGTGTAGTTTATGACTTTTATGTTAATTGGGACATAACGGGCGCTGAGAACAGTGTACAGAAATGATAATGTGTTCATAGAATCTCCAGATCAATTTATGTTAACATATAAACGCATACATAGAGCTTTTGTAACGTAAATTTTCAGCGTTGGCAGAGAAAATCAAAATCTGATAAATTCTTATTTTCTAGAAAACTTTTTCAGCCCAAAACATCGACCAAATTTCATGTCCATATGACAGCTTAGATACTTTCTGAATGAGTTCCAAACGCAGCATATTTGGCTAACCTACAGCAGGAAAAATGTAGGTAACGTTTTAACATTACTCGGACAAGACATTCTACCGAACATCTACCTCACAATGTCCCTCAGCCGCACAAAGCTTTGTCCAATTTTGCAGTCATGAATTATCGATGGCTCGCCTAAAAATGAAGACATGAAAGTATTACTTTCTTGACAGACGGTGAGCTACACTCTAACCTACTGCTCAAAGTTTCATTAAGAAGTAATTACATTCTGGCCAGTGGAGCTCACTTCACAATGCAGGACGCAAGCAACGACGGCAAGGGTTCCAATCCACTCTCATAATTACCTTTGTTGCCATGACTTAATAAATAAAACTAGTGATTGAAAGCTTTAAATATATATATATATATATATATATATATATATATATATATATATATATATATATATATTTATAGTT
>JAYMFT010022895.1:0-16343 GCA_038088735.1 Panulirus argus
TTTATACAAGGGATTGATTCATCCTTGTATGGAGTACTGCTCTCACATTTGGGGTGGTTCTAGCTCTGTTTCCTTACGTGACTGTTTCCTTACGTGACAGAGTTGAGTTGAAAGTGATCCGACTTATAAACTGTCCCAGGCTAACTTCCAAAGTTGACCCCTCCCCTGAGCTGCAATATTGGTTCACTTTCCCTCTTCTATAGGTATTACTTTGGATTTTGCTCCCGAGAGCTGGCTGCTTGTGTACCCCAGCCACTAGCTAGACCACACAATACTCGGCAGGCTGCTGTGTCACATGATTATTGTATGGCCATCAGCAACTCAAGATTGGGCCGTTTTGATACTTGCTTTTTTCCCTACACGTCGAAGCTTTGCAGCTCTCTACCTTCTTATGTCTTTCCCAATAACTATGACCTTGTACATTTCAAATGACAGGTCTTTCACTTTCTCAAAAATTCATAAATACTTTCCCTTGTCTTTTCTTTTTCTTTTTCTTAATTCTCTTTATATTTCAATCAAGGCCCAGCCTTGATGTGGATTTTTGTCCATGACTGGAGCCTGCAACATTAAAAAAAAACAGCTAATTTCCACAGCCTGGAGTCTTGACCCCTGTGACTCATTGCATGTTCATGTTTTGGCTGCATAGGTCAGGGTTGGGAAGACTATGCTGTCCCTTAATCCTCTCTTCACTTCCATACTTACTCTTCTACCCTTCATTATTCTATTAAGGGACTCAATAAATCTTCTACCCTATACTGCTCTCTGCCTTAGCTCCTTCCATATCACCACACTTACCCAAGGCAGCTCCTAGATACTTAAATTCTCTCACTTTTTCCAGTCCTTTTCCCCCCATATCCATAGCACAATTTAGTACACTTTCCTCTTTCACTCTATATGGTTTTACAAAATCTATACTTTCACTCTGTTTCTTTTCAAACACTATTACTTTACTCTTACTTGCATATGGCACTTGAGGCAGTGTGGCAACTAATGATAAATAAAAGAGATGTGAATACAAAACAATATGCTTCTGTCAGCTTCTGTGTAAGCCATACTTAGAGATTTCATGGTGAATTAGTGTTCAGTGGAGAGAACACAGCTATGGAATTCATTGTAAATTATATCATAATATACTCTTAGATCATCTTCCTTGCCTTTTTATGGGATAACATTTGTGTAAGGTGACATTAATAGCAATCCTTACAAATGAAAAATAGCAACAAACAAAATTATGAATGAAATAATTATTTTTCCCATCTGTAATTTTGATATATGAAGGAGAAAAAAAAGTGTATTTGTTTTTCAGGGTCCAGGTGGAAATGGCAGCATGGGGATGATGAGTGGGAATCAAGGCTACACTCGACCAGCTATGCAAGCTATGGGACCAGGACAAACTTTAGGTCCAGGACAAAGCATGGGACCTGGTGGGCAGGGCATGGGTCCTGGTGGGCAGGGCATGGGTCCAGGTGGACAAACCATGGGTCCTGCTGGGCAGGGTATGGGTCCTGGTGCACAGACTATGGGCCCCACTAATGCTAGCATGATGAGGCAGCGCTTGATGCTCACAGGTGCACCTGCCAGTGCTGCACAAACAGGTCCAGGGGGTCCTGGTCAGGGGGGAGCCCTCTTATCTCATCTTCAACGACCTATGGGAGGTGTACAACAACAGCAACAACAACAACAGCAACAGTCACAACAGCAACAGCAGCAGCAGCAACAGCAGCAGCAGCAGCAACAACAAATGATGCATGCTAATTCTCAGGGACTGGGTTATCCACAACAGCCACCCTATTGAACTCTGTAGGTGGATGAAAGGGGGGGAAGATATACATATGAAATAGTACAAGCTTTTTCATTGACCATTGTTAATCAGTAGATATCTTAATTAATTTTCATTACAAAGCCAGAAATATTATGCATATTTTGAATTAATACAACTTAAAATGTTGCCTTGGGATTTTCACAGGGCTTCCAAGTAATATCTAAAGTGTTTTATTAACCCATACAGTATTTGTTCCTTTTATTTTTATCTGTGGCTGCAATCCTCATCTGTAGCTTTTTTCTGTTAGGAAAAGTATTTAAGAATTATTTCAAATGATTCATGTAAGATAAGTTTGAATTAATTCAGGACATTAACAGTTCTGTAGATTTAGTACCATTAAATTTAAAAAGAGAAAAAATGAATAGGTTTAAGTTTAGTGTGTGCTAAAGGTTTAACCCCTCGACTCTTCATTTTGGTTTCCTTTCCACCCTTTAAACTTTACATATTTCAAGTGGTATAGAAAATCTGCTTAGCCTTAAATTATAAGGCTATTCATATAACAATGAAACGTCCCTTCAAAGGCATATTTGGTACAACACTATTACTTTAATGTGTAGACATTTTGTAGATGTTTCGGCACAAAGCATTAAGAGTGCAGTAGCAAGGCCTGAGTGTCATGTTACTTTGCAAATTTTATCTTTTAATTTACTTACACTGAAAAACTGATTTTTGAGGTATATTACCAGTAGTACCTACCTGGGTATAGGGAAGGTTAGTGACAGCTGCATATTGAGCCAGCACCGCAACAGTTGTCAAGTTGCACTTCTCTGACCCAAGTAGCTGTCTTTTCTTTCTGCCTCACCAACACATGGACTACTGGCATTCTGTCTACAAACATTCACCCTCTCCTAGTCATACAATAACACTTAACAACACTTCACTCACACAGCTCATTCTTCGCAACTCTAGATTTTCCTGCCGTAAGCACCATGTGCTAGCCTTACCTTTTGGAAAAATGGTAGGAGCAGTAGATATAAGTAGAAGGTAGAAACATTTAGGCAGGAGCGTTAGGTAGAAACATTTGGTAGAAGTAGTAGTAGGACCATTAGGTAAAAGTACTCAGTAGGAACATAAGGTAGAAGCCTCTGCAAACACTATGCTAGAGTTGCCCTTTGCCAGTGGCCTGTTAAGGGTGAGGCACTAAAGGCTAAGTAGAGGCTCTGGAGTTTATAGTTATTTATTTTTTCTTCATACTCGCATCACCATTTCCTGCTTTAGTGAGGTAGTACCAGTAAACACAAAGAAAGGACACATACACTAATACACTGGAGATCTATCTACCAAATAATCTAAATATGAAAATAAACTTATAAGGAACTATGTTATTAGCCTAGAACATTATCTCTGCTGGCACTCTCCTCCTCTTCCTTATGCAACTCGACAATGCAGATAAATGTAAAATAACCACACTGGGAAGGAGGGGGCAAAGGGTCATGGAAATTGGTGAGGTGGGGAGCGGTTTGTCTTCTTGTAGCAGACAAGTGTGTTCTGTTCAGCAGATGGAGATAATTGGCAATGAGCCAGTCTGAGTGGGTGTGATTACTATTTGTGTGTTACGGGAGAGGAGTTTCACACTCGTGTTGCCCCGTTTTCTTACCCTTGCATGTATGTACCGTGTCTTTTTCCTATGTACGTATGCACACACGAACACCCTTGTCTATGCCAGAGTGCCATCTTATCGACCAGTCCCTACGAGAGGATGAACAGCTGGGTGGACTATGGACCCGGCTGCCGCGACCAGGATTCGGTCCTGTGCGGGTTTGATCCCAGGCGGCGCGTGCATGCGTGACGGTCAGCGTAAAGCTAACCGCTGCACACGGATGTCCGTGTGTGTGTGTGTGTGTGTGTGTGTGTGTATGTGTTCTCTGTCGATTTACATCCATATGGTAACAATGTGTATATGTTCTCTTGACCATATACGTTAGGGCAGAAATTTAACTGTCTCTCTGACCTGGTGAACTGTGTTTATAATGACACACTCACACACACACACACGCGCGCGCGAGCGCAATGCATACACTCTCTACACTCACACAGTACTCTGTCATACAAGGTTTGGATAAAACAGTGCTACAACAACAAACTATTTTTGATAAGCATTGTCCTCACGAAACAAATGAAGGTAAGACACACACAATGAAGAAGACAGAGAACGCATCGAAAACAACCGACAATACGAACTGGACTTAAAAGGGCCTTAGGCCCTGCTGGTATCGCTGTGCTATACATAAAACCACAAAAAACAAGACAGAGGACATATATAAAATACAAATGGTGACGTATAAAAGAGTTATTTTGGACAATGTGTAAACTGATATTTTGTTGAGTGGTTGGTGCGTCCCTACCCAAAAATACGGCCTTGATCTTATCATGGGGTCTGTGAGGTGCGAGTCGCTTGGAAAGTTTTATAATTCTCATAAAACTTATCATAATGCGATGGTATGTGACATATTCGTTCCTCGTTCTCCCACGCCAGGTTTGGTGGTAAAAATTTACTTGACGTGTCTTGACCCTTATGCTTCATTTACACTCGCTGACACATTTTGTTATATTACCAGCAGACGCATTCATATTCCCATTTATACAATGATGATCATACAAACATCCCAGCATTTGCTCTACGCCGAAAGTGTATTAAATGACGTCTTTCATTCGGTATTAGACTTGAATCATATATAACTAGAAACTGTTAAGAAAATTACACATGGTACTTTTCTATAGCACTGGCAGACTGTACTCTGCAGACAGAAGATATAACCGGGAAAAGTAACAAGACATTACCAAGCTCACTCTTGGCTGTGATGTTGGTGACCCGGACAAGTCATGGGAGAACCTCTTTCTAAAGTCCGTAAATCATTTAGAGGAAAGATTACATCGACGGGCTGGCAAGAGGGTACGGCAAATTACCATTTGGAATTCCCTTGATATGGAGAGGACCTTCAAAAGTGTCTGGACGTAACACTAGAACTAAGACATATACCGTGGGTTTCAGACGTTCAGTCTGCCACGCGCTTTGTGCGAATCTCCCGTAACCAAAGCCCCCTTTTGATTTCTGGGAATTTGATGCTGATGAAGGTGTCTCAGCGGCAACAGAGCCTTCCTCAAATGCAGATTCTGAGTAAACCTTATACGAAAAGCATTCAACCAGGCTGATAAGTCAGGCTAATAGCAGTGGACTACTAAAAGAATTTAGCCTAAGTACGAGAATTCATTATGATTTCTACACTTAAAGAATGGAATCTAATCTCTGCTTCTGACAGCATTCTATTTCTCTAGAGCATTATCTTTTAACTTCAAACGTGGATTATTGGTTTACTTCAATGATACATCAAGTCTGGCGAACACATTAACCATATAGGCTACGTATAACTGTGACTAGTGCCCATTCAATGCTTCTTTGAAGCGAAGTTCTGAAGCTGTTATGACTACGGAAGCCAAGTAGTCCACTAACCTTTAGGATGATCGGTTCATTTGAAGGAGACGAGGGGAATCTTTGCATTCCTCTTGAACAAGATCAATCATGTCTAACCTCCGCTGCTCTTGAAGTAATCGGAGGGGCAACAGAGACGACCCTTGAGGAGGTTACATATTTAACGTATGTTGAGTGCGTGGCTGGTAGTAAGTGTGTTCTGGCCCTAGTCCAAGAAGTCACTGACCACGTTTGGCTGTGACATTAGGGAAATGGGACACCATCCCTCTGGCCTCTGTAAGTTGAAATTGTGACTGAAAACACGACTGTGGTAGTGTCTTTACGGTCATCCATTATATCAGGCCTTTCTTAATATCCAAATATTATTTTCTTTTTGATTTTGCGACCGAAGTGTGATAAAAATATGGGAAAGATGCGTCAGAGATGAGCAACACTCATTCTTTCCTATCATCATACGTGCATTTTCTAAATATAAAGTTGTGGCACTGGTAGAGTTTAGTGACTCGTCCTGACCAAATGACCTCTTATGCCGATTTCCTCTTACGTTAAAGCACTCCAGATATGAAAGGAAAGAGAAAGAAACTGATGTAGAGAGAAATTTCAGGGAAATAGCGAATGGAATTTTAAGTGTTGAAGCTCAGGGTGGGGTGACTTGAATAGTGGAAATCACCGTTCGACTCACGTCGCTAAATCTTTATTTCGTTCTGCTTTATCTAACTGATTTAAATTTCTTTACCAATTCACTAATGGGAAGCGTAAATCTTTATGCGCTACAGATAATGTCCAAATCCAACTCTGCAAAAGATATTAAAACTTTTATATGTAATCGAAACCTATTGTCAGATCCACTTCGATACTCCCCGGGGCGTAATTCGCAATAAATTCCAAGACCTCTCTCCAGGGGGCAATAACTCACATGGAAACTGGACCCGCGATTCTTCGTATCAAAATTCCACATTTTTCGAATGTGCTGAAGGTCATCCCACACTCCCCTTCTCGCATGCAAAGTCCTCATTCCTGGCTGACTCTTAACACTTAATCAGGTTAAAAAACGGATAGTATTTGAAGGAAATATGATTTGAGGTAATAGTGTTGGGGAAGCTCGAGTGGCCAGGCTGCCAGAGTCTTGGCTGTCTGGCTGACTCGCACTCGGCGAACCCCAGCGTGAGGCGACTCCGGGACTGACTTTTATATACCTTGGCTTCGCTACCTGACTCCCCTCCCCCAGGGGCTCCGCTGATGGGTCACTTACCGGAAAGGTTGCCCCGTCCCGGTGGTGGAACATGGGAATGATATCATTACGACTGTTTAACACACACACACACACACACACACACACATACACACACACACACACAGGCCTTTTTCTCTCGAGTTCTGATGTATTCATGATTCATTCCGATAAAACAAAAATTGAAAAAATAGGGAAGTATGCAATAAATTCATTTTTTCTTCATTTTCACCTACATGCACTATATTCAGAACTGAAATATTACAATATTTTCTCAGGCTATACAGATGAAATAGTGCCAACCACAGTCTGATGAAATATGAGTCTTTACCTCACATTTCTCCATGGCTGGAATATGACGAAGTCTGTCCTAATGTGAGGGGCAACTTTGGACCCGTTTTCTCCTGACGGCTACCTCTTGAATGCACTGTGTATTCTTATCAACGAAACACATTCTTTTACGAACCCCATCATATAAATCCTAAAAAGCTAATAACGTGAAGTGTGACACGAAATATATAAACCAAAAAAAGGACAACATACAGACGTACAGAAAACAAAAAAACGAAAATAATAGTTTTCCGAGATTTGCGTTTTCTTTACCTCCCACATACAAAAGAAAATCGTTATGGATCTTTCTACAAAAAAACTCTGGGAATTCTTAGTTATTGGTATTTTGCGCGGCACTCCTGCTTCGAGGCTGCCAGGGAGTGTCGGCTGCGGGTATCCCTCAGAAAGCCAAACTGTGGGGAAAGAACCCGCCAATTGAGCTGTTGGGAGGCGGCTTTCCATATAAGCTAAGATGAGTTTTTGGATAAAATCTTTAGTGCGCGGTAGAGATAATGGACCGGTTGTCAGCCGCGGACGCTTACGACTCGCACCCCGTTTTCTTTAACTCCCCCTTCCCATAATGAGACGCTGGGTGAAGAAAAAACGAACGAAATGGGAACGCCTTCGTGAAAATTAAAATCCTGTCTTTTACAGTTCATGTTTCCACCATAAATGTAATTTATATCTCCCACAGAGCTTTTAAAAGCTAGTTTCTTTTAAACTTCTCTGCGCGTCTTCCCACCAAAGGATATAATTCTGGGAAGCACGTATAGGAACCCAAGAAAATTCATTTTCCATTTTTTTCTTATCGTGAATATTCCTGAAAATGGACATATGAGCATGGATTATTTACATGTAGCAACAGGAGTGTAGCAGATAACTCGTCCCTCGTGCTGGAAATACTGTGATAGTAAACAAGCGACACTTAGAATTTAATGATAACACATGACACTTACAAAGTAATAAGTAGATTTATCTATAGTAGATATTTTATATAGGATTGTCTTGCTCTCATAAGTATGACGGTACGACCCTTGAGGTCGACGGTACGACCCTTGAGGTCGACGGTACGACCCATGGGTAGGATGGTGTGACTTTTGACCATACTCTTAAGGGTCAGGTCAAAGGTCATGACATCATACCCAATGGGTCAGGTCAAAGTTCATGCTATCCCACCCAAAGGGTTGTACCGTCGTTCGAATCACCGTGCCATCGTGCTCAAGGATGTTCCGTCGAATGCTCCATAGTAGCTTCGTACCCTTGTGACCACATGGTAAAGCGTCCTCGGTCAAAACCAAAATTTCCTGACTCGTGAAAAAGAATACTAAAATGGTTATTGACAGTCCCCATAGAAGCTGTGTCCAGTCTTATATACCTGGTTATTTATAGCCTCCAAACCGAACCTCTGGTCTGACCAATCCTATATATCTGTCTTTTATACAGCCTTGAAACCTATTCACTGGTCTGTCCAATCCTTACAAAAATACACATGGGGATAAAAACACTCAACAGATAATCTGCAGTGTTTGAGAATAAGATCTCAAACTACAAAATTTCTTCCTGAGGAAACTAAGTTTTAGGATTCCTAGACGATATTTCTAAATCCAGAAAACTAACATATTTATATAACTGACTTTTCATGAGTATATGAAGCCTATTGCTGAATGCATTTTCCTTCCCTCGTCCGATAAACTTCTCTCTCTCTCTCTCTTCCCCCTCACACCAGTAAACCTTTCCAGTGTTTATCTAGTCCTCATTCCTTCATAGTCTCTCTCTCTCTCTCTACTCCTTAAACCTACCACCACCTGGTCAAACCTTCTTCTTCCCCTGCGTCAGCTGATGTTATCTTTTCGACACCGCTTCTACCTTAACCCCCCCCCCCCTTATCAATCTCTCACTCTTCTGTTTCTTTTTTCCTTTCTTATATGTTTGCATGCACGGCACGGGCAACTGAATGCGCAATCAAGATGTGCGAATATATATATATATATATATATATATATATATATATACATATATATATATATATATATATATATATATATATATACATATATATATATATATATATATATCATCGTGACCTAAGCCAGGTATCCAATTCATCGACCACCTGCGTTGACTGAGGACGAACGGCCTTGGCTAGGATTCGAACCTCGTCCCTCCCTACCGTACCCTTATGCCTCACCCACCTTACACTCCTTCTCTTACCTCCCCCGACCCACAAGGCTCACCTTCTCACGTCATCTCTTCGTCCTTCCTTGTCCTCGCATTCTTCTCCTTACGTTGCTCTAAGACGCAGGGGGTCGCACCTCGGCTCGCCAGCCACCACCTGTACAAACAGTCACCCACACATCAACCCCCCTTGACAAAACTCCTCGGGAACCAAAACAAATCCATCATTGCCAGTAAACTGGAGATATCTATCTAAGGATAATATTCCCACAGTCCCCATCTTCTGTTACCATCTGCAGATTTATGGATCGTCCCTCGTATAAGGAGCACCCACCGCGCACTCTGGCTCACCCAAATTTTTGCCCCGGGAGGTCATGGATAAAATCCAGTCACAGACTCCGTTTCTGACCTGCGTGGTAGTGTCTGGTGGGGAGGGTGGTCCTGGCACTGTGTATATATATATTTGTTACCGAACTTAATGGCTATCTTCTGCTGCTGGGGGGGGTGGGTCATCAGTCCACGACCACTCACACATATACGTCTAAGACGCATCGAGAAAATTGCAGATCTGAATAGATTTCGTCATTTCGGTTACCAAAACCTGTATTGCTGCTATTGTTGGCAAAAACTCTAAACTCGCGCTTCCTGGGATATAATTATGGATATTTTGGCTAGACTGGCGGGTCTGCTTATGTTCAGACGGCCTTCAATATTCACAGAAGCATCATATGATTCGAACAAGGTTGAAGAGCACTTGTAGTATGATAGAAGAGCGATTTCTTTTTTCTTTGCGAGTTTGAACTAGACTTGTTTGGATTATTATAGGATACAAGTGTTTGAATTAGTCACATCAGAATTTAAGTAAGATTGATTCTTACATGATTGGGAATACGTAAGGACTTTTTCTAGCCACTTAAGAATTACTTTGTGATACTGAAGACATTATGTTGTCTAATGGATAAAAACTGAAGCTTGAAACTACTCACTGTCGCTCAACTAGTGTTGTAAAATGCCTGTTGCGGATACTTACCGAATCAGCGACATTGACTGTAATAGGCCCTTAACAGTGCATGTTTAAAGCTGAAATATACTCAAAAATATTTTCGCGTCCTTGTACGGTGCGGGTCGCTGTTTCTTTGCGTTCCATTGATCATTTTTGGCCGAAGTAACACTGACCTGACCCTCCTGGGTCAGGTCAAGGGCACGGCCATCATATCCAGAGGTCGTATCGCCTTCAGGAATCAGACCATCTGCCACATGCTGCCCGCCTCACCTGTCTGACCGCACCCGCCCACCTGGCTGGCCTCGGCGCCCACCTGGCTACAGCGATAGCCTCTTCACCACACCACAGCCACTACCACTACCACCACCAACTGCCCGTCTGACTGCAACAACCACCATACTGACCTATGACAAGAATTACCTCACTAAACAAAAACCTTATCTGAAGGACCACCTGACCAAAAGGGCCACCTCGTCATCACAACCATTTGCCACCCAAATGTTCAGCCAGACCAACCCGGCTTGGTAACCCTGCGACGTTCTGTTGTGACGCTCTGTACCACTTCGGTGATCGACTGATCCACTCCTGAGGTCGGGATGTTATGTTGTTAAAGAGTATGGAGTAAGAAAAGAACGCTGTTGTCGTTACTAATGAATCTTACAATGCGCCACAGAGTTTCTTCTGTTTAGACGTCCCCTGGTCTTCGTTGTCGGTCAGCAGCCCGCCGCCATATTGCAAATATCTAGCATCGTGAGCGCACGGGCTCATGTATTATGTAAACACGAGGATTTGTGTTCATTAGGCGCACTTGTATATTCTCAGGATTTTCATAATTGAGGCTTAGCATTGTCCGTTTAGGCCTAGCGTGCCTTAGCCTACGAATGAATGATCCTTGGCGATGTCCGCTGGAGGGAAGGTTTTTCTTTTAGGAACGAATTTACAAGATAAGTTACGATTTCTTTATGCTACCAAGGAAGAAAGTGGCTTAAACGCACAGAGTACTAGTTTGTTGTAGGCTTCATAAGACCTATTGCTAACTAGTGCCTTGGTCTCTCTCTCTCTCTCTCTCTCTCTCTCTCTCTCTCTCTCTCTCTCTCGAAAATGCGGTGTCTGATTTTCTTTCGATTTTCTTTCAGCAAACGGAGCTAGAAAATCGTCGTGAGCGAGGAGCAGGGTTATAACGAGTCCTGCATCCACATCGGCTTCACCATCATCTACCAGAAGGCTTTAACAAAACTTTCGCTGTATAGTCTGCATTTTGATTCCGTCAGTGGAATCAAGCTAGCTGGAAAGGTACCTGGAAACACACGATACTGAGCAGGCGAACAAAGACCACATCTCTCATGGTGACAGGAGAGAACGGACGGAG
Source organism: Panulirus argus (assembly GCA_038088735.1). Classification (NCBI taxonomy): domain Eukaryota; kingdom Metazoa; phylum Arthropoda; class Malacostraca; order Decapoda; family Palinuridae; genus Panulirus; species Panulirus argus. The sequence continues at coordinate 11,361 of JAYMFT010022895.1, forward strand.
GCGTCTTCCACATCACCAACTAGTCGGCTCTGAGAGCAAGATATGAGGTTTCCTTTCTTCAGCTGCAGAAGAAGAAGCAGCATGGCACCGGTGGAGAAGAGCTCGCCATTCCAGCGGCCCCAAAACCCTGGCTCACAACATTCTTGGCGGACGAGAAGCTCAGTTCTTGGACCAGATCACATTGAGCAACAACCTAGCGAGCCTACGCGTCACGGATATGGCAAGAGTTCACGGGAATCAGTTGATCGCTGAGGTCCAGTCTGTCCAGAGCATTAAGCAGTCACGTTAACGAGAGCACAAGCTTCGCCTCTGGTACACAACTTATACCGTTCTTGAGAAATCCGCTTGACAGTATACTAAAAGAAGACTTTCTTGTTTTCCTTATCCTTTTCTGGAGCACATCTCTGCAGCCGACATTTTTCGTAAAGTGCCAGACTTCGGGTAATCATCACCAAGTACTATGGCGTAACAACAGACAGTGCGTCAGCCATGATGGGTGCAACATCGTGTCTCAAAAGCCTTACTGTGCTACACTGCTTTACACTGGTCTGCACTGCATTACGAAGGTCTTGCCCCTAAAACTTCACCTGAGGATCTGAAGGCAGCTTCGGACACGGCTGTGAAGACTTCCAGAACATCAAGGCGAATCGAGTCTGTTTGGCCTGCCGTGTCAAGAGCAGAAGTTGGAGTTGCTTCCGAATTCCAAGAACCCTACGTGGTCTTCGAAGTGGGTGTATTAGTGGGCAGTTACAGCTGAATCAGCATACCGAATATGGCGCTGCAGGGACGAGGTGATGGCCATCATCGTGGCGATAGGGAAAAAATTTTCAAGGTTCCAAGGACAAATGTTCAACCTTAGGGTCACGAGAGCGGTGATGTCCCGTGTCAAAAGCCGCCTTCCCCACAATGGCACGGGTTGCAGATGAGGCTGAGGCGGATCCAGTCGACCTTAAAAGCACGATTTGTGAACTCTTGTACAAACTGAAAACAGATGTTGTGCGTCATTGCTTCCAGGGATACCCGTGTTTCAAATGCAATTTCTCTCATTCAATAGCCTATTTCTGTGCCGATGCTGTGGAGAAGGACCTTAAAGACTAGCCTCTGGAGGTATTCTGGGATGGAGCTGCCAGAATGTAGTAAGAATCTGGTGCGAATTTGATCCAGTACTGGCAGATGATGAAGAATGAATATCTACAAATTTGCAGGTTAGTTACGCAAATCGTAATAACGTTCCCAGAGACTTACCTATGTCAAGGGGCTTTCTGAAGCTTAGTAAGGATTGCAACTAAAACCAAACACAAAACAACAACAGACTGATCAGTACAGAGAGGGAGCCATTATGCTCGCGCACTGAGATCAGACCCCGAATTAACATGTCTTGCAAAAAGCTTACAAAACTGGCCCGGATTCCATATTTCCCTTACCCGAGTATGGATGATAAGGGGTCCCGGCAAACGCGAGGGTCTTGGGGAAGGGGGGTAAATTCAGCAGAGAAACACTGATCCCGGGAGAGGATAAGACGTCAGGAATCAGACCATCTGCCATCTGCTGCTGCCCGCCTCACCTGCCTGGCCACCACCCGCCCACCTGGCTGGCCTCGGCGCCCACCTGGCCAGAGCGATAGCCTCTTCACCACAGCAACCACCACCACCACCACCACCTGCCCGTCTGACCACAACGTCTATACATACAATCATCTGCTTAAAACAATTACATGACCACGCCTACGGTAATATCAAAACGACCACCTCACCAAAGTGACCACCTGACTGTAGCGACCACTCAACCGAAGCACGCACATCTGACTTGGATACAACAACGACCTGGCCGCAAAGACCACCTGAATACAAGTCATTATCCCAGTGACTGCAACTACTGTACTCACCATCTTACATCGATCACCTGAACATAACGATGACTTCAACAAAAAGACCATCTCCCCATAAGGAATACATATAGTAAAATGACTCCCTGTTTACCTTTAACCTAACTAGAAAGAACATAAGCTCATTATAGCCAGCCAATGGATATGTCCTGCTTACTGGAGCACTTGCTTAATCGACCGCCTCTCTGTAAGAATTATAAGGTCAAAACGACCAACACTCTCCAATGATACCCTACCCACAAGGCCCGTGTGGCAATTAACCCTTGAAGACGACAGTCTGACCCTTAAGCGCGAGAGCATGGTCACTGGACACGACAGTATGGCCCTTGAGCACGACAGCATGGTCCTCAAGTACGAAAGCATGCCCCTTGGACACGACAGCATGGCCCTTGAGCACAACAGCCCAGCCCTTGAACACAACGATAGGACCTTTTGAGCACGACGCTGCCAACCTAGATCTTCGAAAGACGTGGTGACGGAACAACCAGACGACGTGACGTTCTTAAGAAGGAAACCTGTTGGGAAAGATGTGAAGAAGTAGGATTATAGTACAGGAGAGGTGGATGAATGCAGTGAAATTAATGAAGTCGTGGTTAAACTGGAGAGCACACATGAAGCTAAAAAACCTGTATGAAAGCAGAGAATGTTTAACAGACGGGGCCACACGAGTGTGCGACTCCCTCCCCATAAAGTACAAACAGGTAATTACATACGGCCCGCCGTGGTGTAGTGGTAAGCGTTACTGACTATGAGTCAGCATGGGCCCGCCTGGGGTCTGGCTCGCTTGGATTCGAACCCTTGGGGCGCGGCAGTCGGCCCAGAATCCTCCTCCTCCTCTGGCCTAGTTGGTAAATGGGTACCTGGCTTAGGCTGGTGTGTGTGTGTGTGTGTGTGTGTGTGTGTGTGTGTGTGTGTGTGTGTGTGTGTGGGGTTACACACATAAGAGTAAAGACACTCTACATATATACAAGGTTAAGAGACGAGGCTACACCTCGGGAGCGTTGTAAAGCAGACTCACACTCTTGTTATCATTAGAATCACATTCAAGTACATGGATGAATAAATATTCAGCAAACTGTTTACAGCATAAATCAGGCCAAAACTTGAATATCCTTCCTCAAGTTTGGTCATGGCTCTTAAAGAAACACAGAGACCTAACGGAGCTGAGCAACGGTGATGGCACCAGAATTATGAGCGCAGACTTAAGGAGAGGTCTGAGGCTGTGATTATGTCCACCGAAGAAGAGAGAAGATTAAAGGGTGACTTGATCACAACCTTAAATTATCCAAGTCAGTCTGTTGATGGCAGGAGTGATGAGTCCTTCGAAATATGTGGAGGCAGAGCTTAATAGCAGGATACCTGATAGAAATAAAAGATGTAAAGAAGTATTCTATAACAAAAAGAGTAGCGGATGAATAAAATAAAGTGTGTGATGAAATTGTCAATGCTGACAACATGATGTAGCTGAAAATATTGCACGACAAGCAGATTTCAAGAGGTGGGGCCACAAGAATTTAGGGTCAAGCGCATAGGCTCGGATCCTGGTTGCGGCAGTCGGTCCACAGTCAACCCGCCTGTTCATCCATCCCTAGGGGTTGGTTGATAAAATGGGTACCTGGCTCAGGCTAGGGTATACATGTATATCTATATAACGTTAATGCGATAGCCTTGATTAGGGCCTAAGCTGCCCGTGCCGTCTCAGCTAACATAAAAAAAAAATACACAAACACGCGTACTCACATACACACACACACACACACACACACACCTAAAATACTACACAAACATGAAATATAACAGGCAAATAATCTGTTGTTTTTCTTCCTAATCCTCCATCCTCTAAACATCAATCAACGAACACTAATAGAGAGAGAGAGAAAAAAAAGTATTGTAACCCTGTACCTTGTATCAGTTGAAAAGGAGACATAAACCCCGGCTTAGGACAGTTCCCTCCAAAACAACCCCCACTCCCAGCCTGGTAGACCGGACGGGCAGGACGAAGGTGGGGCGAGTGTGTGTGTGTGTGTGTGTGTGTGAAGACAGGGATTCATCTATCTGCGGCCTCACCCTCATGTTCTGCCTATTAACCTCCTTACGTACGTATATTGCTCTTACGCGGCCAGGCAAGAGGCAGACGAACCCCCAGATAGAAGCTGGGCCTGATGACTATCTAAGTGTGTGTGTGTGTGTGTGCAGACATCCCTAGATCTTCGCCCTGCGCGCGGCTGTGAGAGAGAAGTGTAGCTGCTCTATCAACGACTACAGGTGAGCTGATGAGAGAGAGCTGATTACTCTTTTAACGACTACAGGTGAAGCGAAGGATTTTCAGCGGCTAAGCAAGCCCGCGCCCTTGGGAGCTCGGACGAGAAAGCCCAGCAGCGGCACCTACAGCGGCAGCGGTACAGCATTCGTCCGCTGTCGTCATCAGCATATGATGTAACATCCAGGGCACAAAATCACTCGTTCCGTCCAACACCATCCTGGATTCTGGACCGGATGGGTCCCCCTATCCCCCAGGGCAAGGCATGTTGTCAGCGATACACTGCCTTCCCACGTGATGAGGTAATCTATCAGGGGAGGCGAAGATGTCTGCGCGAGAGGCGGGCGTGCGAGTCAGGTTTTAGGATCAGCCGAAATTATGCAAACACGGACGAGACACGAGCCGAAGGGCGCTGCAGGAGGATTCCCAGGGGCATGAACGGGATCTCGCACCGCAGTGCTTAAGGGCGAATCTACCTGTGAGTAAGTGCGGTGAAACGGCCTCTCCCGCTCGTCATGAACCTGCGACATATGGGTCGGTGTTGTCCGCACGGTGTTGATAAAGACGTTACTGAGCAACCAAGCCTTCCTGCTTCTCCATCCCTCTTCCTTTATTCCATCCCTCCTATTCCTTCTCTCCTATACTGCCTATCCATTCCACGTCTTCCCCACCTGCGTCCTGTCCACTGCCCTTTCCACAGTAGCTGATCTTTCGTGGCTATGATCGAGCTCTTGGGACGCCCCGTGTCGACGTGTTGACAGAAATGAAAGAGAGAGAGAGAGAGAGAGAGAGAGAGAGAGAGAGAGAGAGAGAGAGAGAGAGAGAGAGAGAGAGAGAG
>JAYMFT010022906.1:0-16342 GCA_038088735.1 Panulirus argus
TTTCCCTACACGTCGAAGCTCTGGAACTCTCTACCTTCTCATGTCTTTCCCAATAACTATGAGCTGGCTCATTTCAAGAGACATATTTTTCACTTTCTCAAAAATTTGTAAATACTTTCCCAGTCTGTTTTTCCCCCTTTCTCAATTCTATTTCAATTAGGGCCCAGCCTTGATGTGGACTTTTGTCCAAGACTGGAGCCTTCAACATAAAAAGTCCACCTTATAAAGTACAGACAAGAGGCACTGTAGAGACAAAAAATAAAAAGAAAAAAAATTAGGTTAATATAAGGGGAATACAGAAAGATTGATATTGACATAAAAAACTGAATACTTGTATGGATGGCAATGGCCATGTGATGTACAGTATTCCACCTCTCAAAGAGAGGAGTGCAATTTTTTACATAGCCCTTAATACATGAACCTTTCTGTGTTAAAGCTAGCTTAACTGTACAGTTTTGGGCAATAAATACCATTTTAGTACAATGTTGAAAATTTTTCAGAATTATTAGTACAATGTTGAAATTTTTTTCAGAATTCTCTGGAACACTAGGCACTGATCTTTTGCCAAAATGTCAATCCAAGCACAGCATTCCCAATATTAACTCCTCTTGCACATATTCAACACTCAATTTACTCTTACAAAAAGCCTTTTTTGCCATCTGATCAGTGTGCAAATTAATATAATGAACATTTTGTATATTAAATGTTGAAAATAAGCTAGTATACATACACTCCATATGCAGTGAATCCTCATCAATTCAACATGCTGTACTAAGAAAGGCTGTCAAATGAAATGGGATGTTAAATAAACTGAGGATCCCCTTGAAACAAAGACCTAACCTCTGGTTTGATGGGTCATCCAGTGAGAGACACAAGATGCATCCCAACCAATACTGATGAACCACCATGTTCATAATTACCACATACTTTCTCTGAATCCAGATATTAATTAAAATTATAATTCTTACAGTTTATCACTTTAGACTTAAATAACATATTTCTCATCACTTGTTTAGGAAATGAGCTTAAAAGCAAACTGAACAGGAGAAATAAGGTCACAAGATCCCACAAACTATTTGCATATGTTGGAATGAAGTTTATAATGTCTCAAGAAAAAGAAAATAATCAGAGCACATAAGAGAAGCCTCATGAAATGATCACATGTCAGTGTGAGGGAGTTTATAACTGCAAATCCAATTATTGTAAACAAAAATATTGATGATCAAATTAAGGGCAATTTGGAGGAAAAAAAATGGAAGGGATGAGAGTTCAGTGTACTACCCACTATACAAGCATGTGCAATGGCCCTAACTATGGTTTTACCTTAACTTTTCACTCTCTACTACTGAAATATTTATAAAACAATTATAAAACATTCAAGAAGAGCCTCTGATACATTATATGAAACAAGAAAAAAAAAATGGAAGGGATGAGATTTCAGTGCACTACCCTTTATACAAGCATGTGCAATGGCCCTAACTATGGTTTTACCTTAAGTTTTCACTCTCTACTACTGAAATATTGTATAAAACAATTATAAAACATTCAAGAAGAGCCTCTGATACATTACATGAAACAACTTACGTTTGATGGGTGCTTCGAAAGATTTGGCTACGGTGACCATAACATTGGTTCCAAACACCCAAAAAACATCATACACAAAGAGTCCAACTAGAAGTAATGACCCAGTCTGTATGTTGTTCAGGTGAAGCAGCTCCACACCATTAATGGCAAATGCAAGTCCAAGAAGGTTGTTTGCAATCCAGTGCTGCAAAACAAAATTTTTTAGGTGCAGACATACATGCTATACATAATCTAAATTTTTATTCTTAACTCACAAGTTAATATGAAATAATATGTTGTCCTTATCTCACATGGATGAAATTTGTATGATTATGGTTGAAGCTGCTATAAAAAATATTGAAGGCAGTGGATGGGTGACTTTAAAAAATATCTCTATGATGAAATCCTGTCATTTATTAATATGACGAGAAACGTGTACTATGGAATATTTGTGCTGTCTGCACTGCAGCAAAGTTACTGGGAATGAATTATAAATGGGATGAAATATTGTCTGGAAAACAGCAAAATAAGTCGAAGGCCAAAGAAGAAATTTTGTTTGTTATGAGCCATGTTAAATTCCAGGCTAAACCTTTTTATAAGGGGCACAAAGCATGAAGAATCTGAACTAAAGTCACAGCATAGATCCTATGCCATTCAGTTCCTTAAACGCTGAGGGAACAACTTTAATTTCATGAGTATGTAATTTATACTTTTCAAGTTATGACCAAGGTTAAGTAGTCTATTTAAGTGCAAATCTATGACAGATGCCCAGATAACAGCCAATGGGTAAACTGGTCCCCAAGTATTTGCTATGCTATGCAGGCAACCAAAAAACAGTCATCTGTAGCAACATCCAAATACTGAAAATCAGTTTATTTCTACTAACCTTCTTAACCAAGTACCAGATGCCCAGTAAGGCGCACACACCCATGCACACTAGGTCATAAGATGTGAATCCATAATTTATGATGTAGTCCTTCTTGTCCTTATCACCCTTCATCATCTGCAGATGATAGGTTTCAAACGGTACTGATGCTGGCACCAGGCCAGAGATAATTGGGCTGCAGTGTCAAAAATCATAATTTTGGTAATACAAGAAGTTATGTTACAGTGAATACGTATTTCTTAAATTTTTTCACTCAACTGATCTACTGAAATATTCCAAGAAGACAATTAATATTTCAACAAAGAGAATAGACAAACTGCCTAGAAAAAACTGTATGATCAATCAACAGAGCACCAAAAAAAATAAGTATCTGTTACAACTAACCCAACCATGTTGAACAAAAAATATTTTTTAAAAATAAAACAACAGTCAAAATGAAGAAGACCCATGTCATTTCTGAGAATTTAAAAATTCAAGCACAACTATCAGACATTTCACCCTATATGTGCATTACATTTTCAAACCACTGGGTCGTACCATTTCCTAAGTATCCCACCCAGATGCCAAGCATTTTTTTTTATATTTTATTCATAATTTTATATTCTACACTACTGTGAGAGCAATTCCAGTCTTCACACTTGTGCTTTGTTTCTCTCCTAACATGCTTGCTAGCTGCTCCTTTTACATTAGCAAAATACAAATGAAACCCTGATTTTGAATATCTTTGCTGTGGAAGATATGAGGATAGGACTTTTTTATTTCCTTTCATACTTGTTCACAGTTTTCCACACTCTGGGGTGGCACAAGGAACAGATGAAGAATGGCCTCATTTGCTCATCTCCACTCTTGCTGTCATGTACAATGCAGAGAAACTAGAACACCATAACCACAACCATGCCCCAAAGATCTCTCCAAGGTTTCCCCTGACCACTTCATTTGCTCTGGTTCAGCCTGTAGATAGTATGTTGCCTAATTTTTTTTTTTCATATTTGTTTGCAATTTCCCATGTTAACAAGGAAGTTCTAAGAACAGAAGAAAGGTCACATTCTCTGTCATGTGTAATGCATGAAAACCACAGGCCCTTTTCCAAGGTTTCCACTGGTTGCTTCCTACCTCCTGGTTCAGTCCACTTATAGCATGTCACACCCTTAAATTGCTAATGCCTGTCAATATACCTGCTACAACAGGACAGAGCAATGTTCTATTTATTCATCTGATAAAGCTGTAATAAAGTTTTCTTGTTAGTTTCCTTGCTTTTAACACATTGTGCAAGCATGTCTGAGCAGTTTCCTGTATAACGGTCACATTAGTTAAGATGATGCATCACAAACAAGGATCGTAAGAATGTAAATATATCTCACAGCATTGGAGGTACTGTTATTTACAGAGCACAAAATTAACTACAATGACATTATCATTCATTAGCAACGATTTGTGATGGTTAATGTCTACAAGTCAATTACAGTGGTACGACAAGATTTTCTGACAAATTCTTTTCAAAGCAGTATTTGATATTTTGGGGATGGGCCTAAAACATTAAGCAATAAAACATGATAATGTCATATGTTAAGACCAAGCAATACAAATATAATTCAACAATAAATTTTTCAAAAGAAAAGAATGAGAAACAAATTTATGATGGAAGGGGCATAAGACAATAAATCTCAAAAATCAACTTTCATTTAAGGTTAAAAGAGCCAACATACAGTAAGTTGTGTTGAGTGACTTACCTAAAGACATGGGATAGGGCCAAAACACCCAAGACAAAGAAGTATGATGATAAAAGCAGGTTGATGTACTCCTTTGAGAAAACCTAAAAGATAAAGACAAAAGATACATAAGATGCTCCAAAATTACAAGTAATTAATTAATTACAGAAAAAATCTTATTAAATGAAAAGGAACAAGGGTAAGTTTGTAATGTGATTTCATATCAAATCCCCATAATCATTTCATTAGCATGAGGAGATGGTTGAAATATAAGTTTTCAGGTGCCTTGTGTTAATCTGTACAAGAAAATGTTCAGTGAGACTGAATTTACAATAGTTTTTTCCATACATGTTCACCATTTCCTGCATCAGTGAGGTAGTGCCACAAACAAACAAATGGCCTCATTCTTTCTCTAAGTATAATGCATTAAAACCAGAGCCCTCATCCACAACCAAGCCTTACAGACCTATGTGTGGTTTCTCCAAACCTCTTCATATACCCAAGTTCAGCCCACTGATTGCATGTCGTACCCTGAATACCACACTAATCCAACTGGTTCTATCCCTTGCACACCTCATACCTTTCTGCATTTTCAGGTCCCTAACTTTGAAAACACCTTTCACTCAATCCTTCTACCTTTTCCTCGAAAACACCTTTCACTCAATCCTTCTACCTTTTCCTCGAAAACACCTTTCACTCAATCCTTCTACCTTTTCCTTGTTCCCTCCACTTGTGGGCACTGGTGAAGGGTTAAAAGCAAAAAGATTAGAGTCAGAAGGGGAAAACGAAATAAGGAAGAGTTTCACAACTTAACTGTTCAAGGGAAGGAAGAGGTATCATACAGGTCAATTTTCATGTGATTATTCTTCAAACAGAAACTTGGAGAAGCAGAAACTATACAAGTTATAAGAAGATGCAAGATCATAAAATGTCAAGAGCTCAAGTATATGATTGAGCATGGAAGTGGCTCTGATGTAAGAGGAGCATTAGCAATGGGCAAAAGTTCTAAGCATAAGACAAGGAGCTTGTGAGTAGCATAGAGAAGCATTTATGAAGACCTCTCGCGTGTTGATATTATACCCTTTTGCAGAAAATTTTTTAAATGAAGCAAAACTATATTTTTTGAGTTTGGATAAATATAAACGTTCCATCAACAACAGCAATGATTTAAATACATACCTTGAAGATAATGTAAAGGCCGAAGAGTGCACATGATGCAATGAGAGGGAACATGGCTGCATCTTTTGATGTCATTGTGTCAACTTTCTCTCCAGAGGCCTGCAGTATTCAGTTACTTTAGACAGATAAACAACATTGTATACAAATTCAGTTACCATCAGTATATAGACAGATAAAAAATATTTCAAAAACACTAAGCTCCTGCTAACACGTTGCTTGGGGTTATGAGGGAGAGGAGAAATGTAAGGTTAGATAAATAAGTAATGTAAAATACCAATAAATATAAAAACAAAAACATAACCTACCCATTCTAATGCTACAAAAGTCTTGTGGGTTCTATTATTAGTGAAATTACATCATTTTCAAAACATATACTCCAACTAACTGTGCCATAATTCATTCCATTTGGAAGGTAAACAGTGAGTTCAGATGTCTATAGAGATATAGGAATCTGACCCTGTATGGGAGAGATGTTATTAACAGAACTTCAATTTCAATATGTTTGCAGACATTTGAACTCACCCAACATATCTGAACAACTTGGATTCAGTCAGATTCAGATGTTACGATGCATGGAAAGCATCATTCATGAAGAAAGTCAGGCATTACTAGACCATACAGACAAATTATGTTATAGCTTCACTCTGTATATTATCTTACAAACTGAATAAAGCTCTATAGAATTTGAACTGGTGCCAGGTGAATGTTTTTTGTCAGTTGTCCCTAGGACAATCACTTTTCTGATGTTCTTGTGCTTTTTTGTGCCATGTTGCAAGGACAGAAAATGACTGGGGTGCCATATTTGTGCCACCTGTTTGTTTAAAATTTGCCAGATTTGGATGGAAATGTTACTAATTCATTAGTTACACTCTCAACTGTTCATTTTAAGTGATTTTACCCTATAGTTTCCCATACTTCAAAAGTCCTGCCCCACTTAACACACAACTGATGGAGGTACTACACCTAAAATTTCACATTCTGTAAATCAACTCTACCCATTGTAAGGAATCCAATTGTACTAATTTTGTTAAATTCTGTTTTCCAGAAAATGCATATATGTGTTTCAAAACTTTACTCATAATAATAATAAAGATGTTTTAGAGAAGTACAGAAAATCATTTTATGAAATGACTAGGTGTCTAAAAATCATATGTACCCAATTTTCTTTCTAATTCTGCACTGGTGCTATTAACTCTTGTCAATTCTTTAATACTAGTTCCTAAGTAATTATGAAATTTTTTTTTTATCTAGTTCGATTATATTTTCTTTAATCAATATGACAGGTAACAGGTACTCTAAACTGTATCTGTATAATAGGATCACAATGGATATGATTGTCCTCCGATTTCGTATCGTCCTCGGCAATACTTTATTTATCATATTTCATGTACTTTTATTGCCAAATAAACAAAATATAAAAACCTTCTGTTGCACAGTCTAGCTGGTCACAAGCTATTACACGTGGTTGCAAACACTGAACTGTAGCATATCACCACGAATAACTAACACCACGGTTGTACAAATAACCATCATTAGGGCTATCCCATTATCCCCAAAGTACTTAAGACAATCCCAGAGATCTCCAAATCAGGTCCATTATGGACCAGCTGTTAACACTTTTACCTTCTGCTGCTGCTGGTGCTTCACAGATCGGAAGGAACCGCAGAAAATAGGAATGAGAGCCATAACCACCAGGCTGCCGTAGGCTAGGGCCATACCCTCGGGTGTGGCTGGCACTTTGCCTGTGGTATTGGTGGCCGCTTCGGTCACATTTTCCAAAATCGGTGCCACAGGCTCCTCTATCCCAACATCCGCCATCGCTGCTCGTCTGTCACTTTCTACAATGTCGTGGTAGTACCTCTTGTTTATTGACACAATATATTCATGTGCCACGAAAATATGATTGAGAGCGTACGGTATTTCAGAAAAGTTTATGTTTTAAGATTTATCTGTAATTATTTATATATATTGGCAAACAACATTCAAATAATAGATAATTCAAATTACAACTAACTCTTGAAAGATTTATCCCCGGAGATGCAGACGACGACGTGTCAAGCGCGGGAATACCCAAACGTTTCCCAGGAGTTTAGAATAAAATATTTGTGCGTGGAGACAAGAGGTTTTCCATTAAACATGTGTTAGAGACCAGTGCATGGTTAGTATTCTCTATTCTCGTGTTGTTCTTTGCTAGATACCGTACTGTGGTTTTCAGAGGCACAGAAAGATCGTACATTAAATTTCCAGTATTGTAAATCATGTTTATTCACGATAATCTGCTATCAAACTATAGCCCAAGACCGAACACGACGACTCTTCCCAAATAACACGTATAAACCACGAGAACCAGAGATAGTCGTCAAACAGAAGACAACTGCAGCGGAAACCTCCCCCACCACCAATCGTAGCTGATCCCCGACCTCCTATCACAAATTCATATAACCTTCTAAATAAATCATTTTGCAGCCATTCCTCGAGGTGGCCGCACTGGATTGTGACTTTCCACTATGATTTTAGCCTGTCCAGATCTGAATACGGTCATTGTTTACTATATTGTGGTATACTATAAGCTGATGTTCTGCTAGTTTGTTTAGTTGTATAACAGAGGTGCAGGAAACAAGTTAAACAAAAACACCAATGCCTAATTTATTAAGGTTCATAAGGTGAAATAGCCCAGGGGCAATAAACTACTGGAGGAGAGAGGATTATAGTGGGAAGAGATCAGTTGTGGTAGGTTGAACAATAAGAGATGGTCTTGACAATGGAGCCTCGATGCTAGTGATGGTAGGCGTCAGAGATGAGGCACCACAATGAAACATGAGAGGAAGTCAGGAGTCACTTTGGTACTTCTACTGACGTTGGAGGCGCCCAAAGGGCGGCTTGAGTCTGGTGTCACATCGCCAAGACTTCAGGTACTGGAGTTGTACACTTGGCTAGAGCGAGTCACCTACCTGACTTCCTTCCTGAGAGGTGATACCTGGTTATATAGGAGGCGGGAAAGCCAGGTAACTTGCCAGCAGACAGGACGAAAGTGTGAAAACGAGAGCTGGCTGCCTGTGTGGACCCACCACTAGCTAGACCACGCAGTCCTCGCCAAGTTGCTGTCACATGGTTATTGTGTGGCCATTGGCAACTCAAGGGTGGGCCGTTTTGAAACCTGTTTCTTTCCGTACACGTCGAAGCTCTGGAACTCTACTTTCTCATGTCTTGAAATGTGCCAGGTCATAGGTATTAGGAAAGACATGGCATGAGAAGGTAGAGAGTTCCAGGTCTTTCACGTCCTCAAATATTCATTAATACTTTCCCTTGTCTTTTTTTCTGCTTCCCAGTTCTCTATTTCAATGAAGGCCCGGCCTTAATGTGGACTTTTGTCAGTGAGTGGAACCTTTAGCATAAAAAAACCTTGTCCTCCACTTGCCATGGCCACCATCGACCTCCACTGCCCCCATTACCGGCCATGTTCTTCCCAGCTTTCTTCTACCATGTTAATCGAAATGGTTATTGTTTATCACCATCGTCCGTATATCACTTCTTTAATGATCTGTTGAGAAGCGAAGATGCCGTATAAAATTACGGAAGAAAAGGCTGCGTCGCTTCTGCACTTTCACTCATCAAGAACACGAGCGGACAGTTTCTGGTAAGAAGAGGTGTTCTGTTATCTCCACATTTTATGGCAACATTCAATGGATGTCGCAAATGGAATTCTGGTGTGGTCCGGATACTTTTGAGGAAATGTGTGTGTGTGTGTGTTTGCGTTGTATTCACAGAGATAGGAGAGCTGAACTCACCCTGGATGACTGCCAGAAGGGTGCGTTAGACTCAGCTTGGATGATGGCCCGAGGTAAGTGATACTCACCCTGGAGGGCGGCCAAAGGGGTGCATGAATAATACACTTACGGTCTTGCTTTTGACAATTATATCATTTCAGTATTATCATGAGCATCGCCAATGTCAAAGTTGCCTTGAAGTCAATGCGCTATAATATATAAATGGTCTTGTTTCTGTTAATATTTTTCTACCAAGAACTGTTATGAATGTCGTAGATTTATTCTAATTATGTTGCACTGATGATTATGTAGATATTAGATTCTTGTGAAAGTTGGACTTCTTTTCTCTAATAAATCATATGGCTGTACATTGGAGTTTTAGCGTTGACCTTACCTGCACAGAAAGTTATATGCAGCTTGACACAGGGTGTAATCTTATTCTCCATCCAAGTGGTTTCATTACAACCCCAGCACCCATTTTGCGTTGGAAAATGAAGGGGGTAATGTAGAGAGTTTGTGAGTCTTTCTATGTTGTACTTATTGTGCCCGCTGTTGGAAGAGAAGAGGAAGATAGTGGGATACCTGGTGCTTTACCATTTACTTACACTGCGCTTGCTGTTGTCACAGGCCCTATTATCATCCTCTTTTACATATCGGGGATTTACACACACCCCTGATCTGTGTCAGTAATAGCACAAAGAACAGGCTATCATAGACAAGAACTCCTGCCAGGCTTGATTTTGTAGAGAGAGAGAGAGAGAGAGGTTATTGAATGGATTATGTCCAATCCAAAGTGATCAAAGTCTTAGGAAATGTATTTTCAGTCACTAATTTCCGAATTAATGAGATCTCTCATTTACCAATCTGCTGCTCGAAATCGAAAAAAGGCAGCTGAGCTTATGCCTAAGCTTAACTTTATGTAAAGCTTTTGAATAGACCTTCACCATGAAATTTACTATAAAACGAAGTTCAAAAGCAGACATTGGCGTGATACAAACGTGCATATATGGGGGTCATGTTTGATTTTTTTTTTTTTTACACTAAACTTTCTTTTGACATCTTGCCTTATGATTGTTAGCACTGCCTTCTGGACTTCTACAGTTGTCATTTCTCACATCCTGGGAAGTAAAGGACAAACATAAGGTTTTTATCCGAAAAAAAAGTAAAAGTACCGTATGTTGAACTCCCCCTGTGCTTACTCGATCCGAAAGTAAAAAGGGTGTAAGCATTTCCTTTGTCTCCCGTCACCCTACATCGTTCCCGAATCCCCCTGACCCGACATAAGTCCCTCAATCAGACCCAAACCCGAACTTTCCCTGTTCTTCGTCCTGCTACCCTCTTCCCCCAACCCGTAGACCAAGACCCCTTCCTCTATCCCCAAAAAGCAAGTTCACTAAACTGCATAATAAACGAAGAGGTTGCATTAAAGTACATTAGAAACTAAGAGGTCGCACCTCTGATAAGTAGACATGTCACTACCGCGCTGTTTTTAGTGCTTACAGCTCTTGCATATACTCTCCCTTCATATCTTTTTCATTCTTCTTGCGTGAAATAAGGTCGATATTATTTGTTTCACGGTTGTTTTGTTTTATTAATCTCAGATGTTATCACATTTCATGAAAACTATGTAATCACATTTTGTTTACAAATCTTTGCCTGTTACAAATTTTTCTTCGCCTGCCTCATTTGAATACACCTTTAAGCAATTTAGATGGCACATACGGCAGTAATCTGGAATATTTTGACTGAAATCCGCTTGTCTCGGCACATTTTGGGGTTGCAGCACACCCACACACCCAACCTTCGGACACAAGGCAGAGGAAACGGAGACGGGCGGGGAACGTCCCGGAAAACAACAACAAGACTTGAACAGTGGCGCAACAGGTGTTTGGCGTTGGTTCCTAGGTAATAGGCACGATTCACCTTCAAACTCTGCAGCAGTTACAGAACCATTACTTTAAGTGCGGACATATTTGCGCTGATAACAAAGCGAGGTTTTTAGGTGAAAGGTGAGTAGAAATGATTTGATTTGATAGATTCGTAACATGAAATATTTTTTTAGTGATGATTGCTTGCTTGGGAGATAGGAAATCTTTGGCGTCCTCTCTTGTGGGACGTGTTAGCCCAGCATCGTACCGAAACACTTATCATGTCATGACATGAAAATGACAGTTTTTGGCGTACTGGGAGTGTATTCTGATGAGTAATTGTTGTAATGATTGTTCTCATGAGCTCTGGTCTTCTCAGTTTACGACTTATTTATGCTGCACTTGAAGAACTCTGAGGAAGGAATGTCATGTCCTTGTAATAGCATGTAGACTTCAATGATCTTTCCTATCTTTCATTAGTCTTGAAGTTTTAGCTGGCCCAAAGCAAATTTTGTAATTGACTGGATTGTACCTGTATCACTCTATTGCCTTGAATTAAAATTTTTGAATTATTTTTGTTCAAGTTCCTTGACTTCAAATTACATATATATCCTTTTTCTAATTTCTAGAGACCTTACAAAAATAACAGTTTAGCAGTCATGGCTATGGTGAGAGATGCAACATCACTTGGACCAGCAGATGGTTGCCCTAGTCCTTCTGATATTTTGTTGATGGCTCAAGTCAAGCTTGCGTAAGTATCTTGTTATTGTTTTCTGTCACAGTATGGTATGTACCATATTTAGATAAATATAAAAGGAAGAGTTTTTTCATTCACTTGAATTAGTGTTTTATGGATAAGATTGCTGTAATTTTATGTATGTGCTTGGCCTTTAGTATTTTTATTGCCTTGTGTTCAGAACAATAATATTTGATTTCTACCATCTGTTAAAGAATAGGAAATGTCAGAACTTTAGTTCTTTATACTTCCTCACTTTAGCTGCTGCTTTCTTTAACCCAACTAACCAACTGCCTCTCCTTTTCATCTTCAAATATCTAATAATATAATTTGCCCTTATTTTTGCTTCCAAAAATGGTAGTTTGTGCTTGTTGTGGTAGAAAAGCACCTATTGCTTACTTTATGGATCTTGGATCTCCCAGATTTGATGCCATCTGATGCGAGATTTCTTTGCCCATTTAAACTTTGCCTTTGTTTCCTACAATTTCTCTACAATTCCTACTGCTGTGTATAACTCTTCAGCTCTTGATTTCCTGCCATGAGGTGTTGCTGTCTTCAAATCCACACTCTGGAATCCTCAAAGTAGGGGATTTCAATGTGCATCATGAAGATTGACGTGGTTTTTCTTGGGACGATCTGTGTTAAGGCAGCTCTTTTTCATCCTTAACTATTAAACACCTACCTCAGGTTTCTGGTCATTGTGACCATACTTTTTTTTCATATGTCAGGTAAACTTTTTTCCTAGTTAATATTGGAAAATATGAATTGCTCTTTGTTTGAATGTTCAAGTACATGAACACTATTAATATTATGGATATGATACTACTATTTGCTTTTTATGTCATTATTGTTTGTGTTACACCGCTTGTAAAAAGCCACCTTTGTTGAGGTTGTACAGTCTTATCGAGGGAATTCGCACGTCAGAGGCGCTAATCATTTTTCTGCTCCTGATTGGATCATAGTCTTGAAACTGCAGGAGACCCATAGAAGGGATTGTGAGGCTGTATAATTGACTCATTAATTGGTATCATCATTATTATTACTCTTATTGTTTATGGGTCATAAGGGTACCCTTCATTTTAGTGAAGTAGAAATGGTATTTACTTGCAGTGTATAGTTTTACCAATTTATAACATATTATATTACTATTTTTTCAGATCTGAAATTAGGACAATTCTGCAAGACTTGGATGAATATGAAGCCATCAGTGTTGCTTTCTTGGTCTTAGATATTGACAACCTTACACGACAGGGTTACAAACTTTGCCAGTATATTTGTGACAGCCGAGCCAAGGTAAGTAGGATAATCTAAACATGATGTTTGAATTGGTAGGGGAATGATTAGCATCTGTTATGCATTATATGTTTTTTGATGAAACCCTATTAACTCCTGAACTCCACTCTTGGGTTTCCTTATCAACCCCTGGGAAGGTTGGTTTTTTAAATTGTATAGATGAAAATGTTTATATGCTTACAGTTTCAAAAATATTCTTATAGAAGTGAAATGAATCACTTCAGAAATATATTTCATCCACTACAGTGATAACTTGTAGAAATTTTGTAGATGTTTCAGCAAAACATGCAAAAAAGATTTTCCTGCTTAAAGGAATTGATTAATAATGATCAATATGTTTTATCTTTAATAAAAGGATCTTTTTTTGTTATCAGCTGTGTGATTAATTGATAATATTTTCCATTTCTTACTAAATATATAGTCGTAGAAGGCGACTAAAGGGAGTGTGAGCAGGGGGCTGGAAACCCTCCCCTTCTTGTATTTCAATTTTTAAAAGAGGAAACAGAAGGAGTCAAGCGGGGAGTGCTCCTCCTCCTTGAAACCTCAGATTAGGGCATCTGAATGTGTATGGCTGTAACCAAGATGAGAAGAAAGGAGAGAAAGGTAGTGTGTTTGAGGAAAGAAACCTGGATGTTCTGGCTCTGAGTGAAACGAAGCTCAAGGGTAAAGGAGAAGAATCGTTGGAAACGTCTAGGGAGTAAATTCAGGGGTTGGTGAGAGGACAAGAGCTATGGCACTACTCCTCAAGCACGAGATGTGGAAGTGTGTGATATAGTGTAAAGAAGTACATTCTAGATTGACATGGGTAAAAATGAAAGTGGATGGTGAGAGAAGGGTAATTATTGGTGTTTATGCACCTGGTCATTAGAAGAAAGACCATGAGAGGAAAGTGTTTTAGGAGCAGCTGAGTGAGTGTGTCAGCAGTTTTGGTGTACGAGATCGGGTATTAGTGAGGATGATTTAAATGTGAAGATAAGTAATGTGGCAGTTGAGGGTATAATTAGTGCGCATGGGGTATTCTGTGTTATACATGAAAATGAAAAGCTTGTGGAGTTGTGTGCTGAAAAAGGACTGGTGATTGGGAACACCTGGTTTGAAAAGAGAGATATGCAGAAGTATACATATGTGAGTAGGAATGATGGTCAGAGAGCATTTTTAGAATACACATTAATTGATAGGCTTGTAAAAGAGTGACTTTTGGATGTAAATGTGCTGAAAAGGGCAGCTGGTGGGATGTCTGATCACTACCTTGTGGAGGCAAAGTTGAAGATTTGTAGAGGTTTTCGAAATAGGGGAGACAATGTTGGGGAGAAGAGAATGGTGGGAGTAAGTGAACTTGGAAAGGAGACTTCTGTGAAGATATACAAGGAGAAATTGAGTGCAGAATGACAAAATGTGAGAGCAAATGCAGCAAGGGTAGTGAGTGAGGAATGGGATGTATTTAGGGAAGCAGTGATGGCAAGTGCAAGAGATGCATGTGGCATGAGAAAGGAGGGAGGTGGACAGATTAGAAAGAGTAGTGAGTGGTGGGATGACGAAGTAAATTTGCTAGAAAAAGAGATACTTACAAGGAAGCAGTGCAAATGATTAGGAGATGTACAAGGGAAAACGGCAGGTGGTCATGAGGAAGGTGCAAGGGTTGAAAGAGGGCAAATGAGAGATGAGATGAGAGTATCATTGAACTTGAAGGAGAATAAAAGATGTATTGGAAGGAGATAATAATGTGCAAAAGACAAGAGAACAAATGGGGACATAGGTGAAAGGGACAAAAGGGGACGTAATAACAGGTAATGATGGAGTGAGGAGGAGATCAAGTGAATATTTTGAAGGATTATCGAATGTGTTTGATGACAGAGTGGCAGATGTAGGGCGTTTAGGTCGGGGTGGTGTGCGAAGTGAAAGAGTCGGGAAGAGTAGTTTGGTGAAGAGAAGAGGCAGTGCAAGCCTTGCGGAAGATGAAATCCGGCAAGACGGCGGGATCTTTTGTTTTTTTTTTTCATGTTGAAGGCTCCAGTCACGGATAAAAGTCCACATCAAGGCCGGGCCCTAATTGAAATATAAAGAGAATTGAGAAACTGGGAAAAAAAGACTGGGAAAATATTTACGAATTTTTGAGAAAGTGAAAAACACGTCTTTTGAAATGAGCCAGGTCATAGTTATTGGGAAAGACGTGATGGTACTGCAGTTGAATTTACTAAGAAAGAGGGTGACTGTGTTGTTGATAAGGATATTCGGTGCATGCATAAATCATAGATAAGTGCCAGAGGACTGGCGGAATGTATGTATAGCGCCAATGTATGAAGGCAAAGGGGATAAAGGTGAGTGTTCAACTATACAGGAATAAGTTTGTTGGGTATACCTGGAAAATTGTATGAGAGGATACTGACTGAGAGAGTGAAGGGAGGAGCAGTGTGGTTCTAGAAGTGGTAGAGGATGTGTGGATCAGGCGTTTGCTTTGTAGAATGTGTGTGGGAAATACTTAGAAAAACAAATGGATTTGTATGTGGCATTTATGGATCTTGAGAAGGCATATGACAAAATTGACAGAGACGCTTTGTGGAAGGTCTTAAGTGTATATAGTGAGGGAGGTAAGCTACTACAAGCAGTGAGAAGTTTTTATCAAAGGTATTAGCATGTGTGCGAGTAGGAAGAGACGAAAGAGACTGGTTCCCAATGAAGGTCGGTCTGCGGTAAGGGCGAGTGTTGTCACCATGGTCGTTTAATTTGTATATGGATAGGGTGGTTAGGGAGGAAAATGCGAGAGTTTTGGAGAGAGAGGCGAGTATGTAGTCTGTTGGGGTTGAGAGGGCCTGGGAATTGAGTCAGTGGTTGTTCGCCGATGATACAGCAGCACTGGAGGCAGATTCCAGTAAGAAACAGCAAATGTTGGTGACTGAGGTTGGAAGAGTGTGTAAAAGGAGAAAGCTAAGAGTAAACGTAAATAAAAGCAAGGTTATTAGATTCAGCAGAGTTATGTGGGGTGTAAGGTTGAATGGAGAAAAAATGTAGGAAGTAAAGTGCTTTAGATATCTGGGAGTGGATTTGACAGCGAATGGAATCATGGAAGCCAAAGTAAGTCATAGGGTGGGGGAGGGGGCGAAGGTTCTGGATGCGATGAAGAATGTGTGGAAAGAGAGAACATTATCTCGGAGAACAAGAATGGGGATGTTTGAAGGAACAGTAGTTCCAACAATGTCATGTGGTTGCGAGGCATGGGCTATAGATAGAGTTGTACGGAGGAGGGTGGATGTTTTGGAAATGAGGTGTTTAAGGAAAATATGTGGTGTGAGATGGTTTGATCGAGTAAGTAATGTAAGGGTGAGAGAGATGTGTGGTAATAA
>JAYMFT010022917.1:0-15000 GCA_038088735.1 Panulirus argus
TATATATATATATATATATATATATATATATATAGATAGATAGATAGATAGATAGATAGATAGATAGATAGATATTCAACGTAAAGCAAACCCAAAGGCTTTTTGGTGCAGATGACTGACGGATCATTAAATTGCAACTCTCTGACTGACAATTTACCACATGATCTCCAATATATGTTTAGCAATGCTGATTAAAAATTTTCCCTTCCCTAATAACCTGAGAGCTCATAAAGGTACCAAAACGACACTCTGCAGAAGCACCGTATACGGTTGGCTATGAAATACCCGGAGTATTCCTAACCTAACCTAACCTAACCTACAATCTGAGCTTAAACCACGAGTAAAAAGGCACCTTTGGAGAGGCTGTATAATTGTCAGCTGACGGAATAGAGTACAGTCTCGTCAAAGAGCTTCTGGCTTCAAAGGAGCCATTCTTGTTCCTACTACTAAATGCAGTGCAGCCCTGGGATGCAAGGGCCCTTTGGAAAACGAGTCCTGGGGGTAACAACGGGAACCCCTTCTGAAAGGTAGCCAGTTTCATGCGGCTTCTGCAGCTTTGAGACTGCTGCTCTCCACGCGGGGAAAAGGGGCAAGGTAGAATCCTTTGGGGCGGGAAAGTGATTGACGAGATTATGATTCCCTGCCGTCCAATGACGATGGTACATGAGTATGTTTCTCATGAGTAAGTGCGTCATGTGTGTGTGTGTGTATGTGTGTACGTGCGTGTGCTTATCTTTCGTGTCTGTCTGTCTGCCTCTATGTTTCTGTCCTATTTCTGTCGACCTCTCTTACGTTTCTCTGTGTCTGTACGCACGTGATCTCATGTCAAGAGTGTGAGAGAGCGCGTTTAATGGCAACAAAATATCTTATTCACACTTCGGCGAACGGCTGTCAGGGTCGCTGCTTCCATCACGGCCTAATCCACAGCGAGGTCACGTTGCAGTCAGAGAGGTAAGGGGCCAAGGTGAATGCTACGCTACCGTCACACATTACACCATTTTTCACCTATGCATTGTCTTAAGTTCCGAGGTATTCTGAGTGTGTACAACTCACCAGGGCATCTTGGAGGCCCTCGGTGGGAGATGAGGGAACGATTCTCAGATCCCTGTTGCTTATGGGTTCTCGCTCCTCACCCTCCGGCCTTCGCCGTGTGCTGTCCTCACCCTGAACA
Source organism: Panulirus argus (assembly GCA_038088735.1). Taxonomy (NCBI): domain Eukaryota; kingdom Metazoa; phylum Arthropoda; class Malacostraca; order Decapoda; family Palinuridae; genus Panulirus; species Panulirus argus. Next base: position 1,172 of record JAYMFT010022917.1, read on the forward strand.
CCTCATCGTACAACACGCACACCTCCCCTCTCGATACCTAATCTCCCACACTTCACCCTCCACTCTCCCAGCTCTCTTACCCCAGTAACGCCGTCATCGTAGAGGAGCAACTGTCATTATCAACAGCGCCTCTGATGACAGTCTGGTTCTGCAGCTCCTCTACTTTCTAACCTCCCTAATGAGACCCAGTCCCTCTCATCTTGATCCCTCCTCACTCACGCTCACATCTATCCTCCCAAGCAACCTATCCCCTCTGCCCCTCGGTCCATCACCACCCCGCTCACTCTCTACCCTCCCCTCCTCCAAGGCTCACTCTTCACCCCAACTCCCGCGGTCTTTTGTAGATTCCCATCACCCACCAGACTGCTCCCCTTGGCTTAAAGTGTGGTGGTATACGTACAGATAACTCTGGATGCCAGACGCTGTTCAGATAACGAAGAAACTGCACCTGGAGACACACGGAAAGCCAAGACCTGGTAACACATTTGCTCACACTGGACCTGCTGTTGCAGAATTTGAGGCGCACCAACCGAGTGGACACTCCGGGGAGGCAACTCTTCACCCTAAAAGGAGAAGCACCCTCAGAATACACTTCCCTCAACATTTCGGACACTTTAGGTCAAAGAAACACATCTCTAACCGTGCAATGCCCAAGAAAGGACGGTGAAAACTCGACGTGTACAACGAAACCAGAGACGGAGGGGGAAAAAATGTCTTGCATGACCCAGTTATGAGAAGTAAACTGACGGAGACGATATGAATGAAAGGAGAACAATCGATCGTGCACAACCCAAGGTGGAGAAATCAATGCACACGAGCTAAATCAGGAGGGGGAAGGTCATCGTACACGAGACGAAGAGGCGGAAGATTATCGTACACTGCCCAAGTTAACTTATCGTACTCGAACCTAGGCAAGGAGGAGAAAACTCACCAAGGATTTCATAAGCCGAACAGATTATTAAGAGAAAATTTTTTTTTTTAACTAAATGATAACGATGATCTCACAAACCGGTAACGATTTCTTTTCCGGTGCAATCGAAGCCAGCAGCAATAAGAGAGACAAGCGACAAACTAATACTGATGTCCTCACCGCCGTGAGGGTCCTTCTGCTGTCAAATGTTTCGACGGCTTACTTAAACTTGGTTGACGTGAGTGGTAGCGAGAGAATATAAAAACCTGTTATACGGATTGCCCTGCGAGATTGGTGTTCCGTGCCTAAAAAAGGGGGCATCATGATCATCACCATCATCATTTTATATCAAACGCGAGCTCAAAAGAATTTATACATGTTCGTTCGATGTACGTGTTATGTCAGTTCCTGCAAGACCCTGACACCTCAGTAATTACATTCCTGAAGTTGAGCACCCCGAGTGCGTTCGTTCTCAGCGCCCTCGATTATATCATCATCCTTCCATACCCGAAAATTCTATCTTTTCCCTTTCCTTTCCCGCCCTCTCATCTCGCATCTTCAGTTATATATCGGGGTAAAAATCTACTCCTGTAACTCACAGACTTTAGTGGCTATCCCCGGCTCTCGGCTAAAACTCATAAAGCGAAGTTTTGAGCGATTCCATGAAGTCTTACCGCAATAAACACTGAATCCCACCAAACCTTTCCAACAGACTCCTCGAGCTCAGCACGGGAACCATCAGAGACGGGCATTAAATCTCTCGGAGAGATCGCACAAACTCCAAAACGTTATCATTAGAACGGTAACACTTACGAGGGATGACACCCCCCAGACAGTTATCGATAAAGCTCATAATGGGGAAGGGGACTTTATTGAGAAGGGCGCTATTGATCTACCTATAAAACAAAAAACTTCCTCCCCATCAGACTCTCCGACTTGAAGGACATAGGCTTTCCTCCGACGCCGCCACCAAGATTCTGAGGAGGCAAGACGCTGTCGCAGCCCCGCCAACGAGTGCCAGGCTGGGCGACCTCGGGCACCAGAGGGCCATGTCGGTGTTCCGACAGGAGAGCCTGTCGGAGGAGGTCAGCAGGGAGAGCGCTACCTTCACGGCCGTCGCGGGAGGGGGCGTGGCGCTCCACTTCAAGACGTCCACCTCTTCCACCTCGACCACGTCCACCCAGACGACCAGTGAGACGGTCGTGCAGCGGATGGTGGGTGAGTTGGGAGGTGGAGAGGGTGTGTATGGGTGAGGAGGAGGGGTGGTGAGGGGTAGAGAGACGGACGGATGAGAGGAACTCAGTAGACCAAGTGGATGGATGAGTAACTGAGAAGGTAGCCGGTAGAGGAACGAGTACATATCTGAGTGAACATCTGATGGGTATATACAAATTAACTAGACCTGGTTACTAACAATTAACATTTAAGTCTACAGTTTCCATGTCATCCACCGACCAATTTAACACATACCTTCCATCTCGCACCCTCTTCCGTCAGGATCAGCCGTGCAGACCTCTGGCAGCGGTATGGGTACTGCCAATGGCTCGGGGCTGCCAGCGTCTAGCCTCGAAAGCCAACCGCCGCAGACCGCAGTCCACACCGCTATCCCTCCTTCCCTAGACTGGACGCCTGGCACCGGAGGAGATCCGACGGTGAGTGTTAGCAGAGGGGAAGAAGTAATAACTCTTCTCCTTTTAATATAACTGGATATTATTTTCATTATTATTTCTATGTCTCCCTCCGAATGAATGAGGCACATTGTTTTTGCTATGCTTCGAGCGCTTAGTGATGATGAGACTGTAGTGGTAAGGCCTATATGATGTGTAATGAGGATCAGTATGATGGTGTATCCCCGTTGTGAATGAGATGGTGAGTAACTGAGCGTGGGAGCGAGACATGAGGCAACCGCTCTCGTGTGTTCGCGTTCTTTGTAATTTCTGAATCTTGTCTGATCAGTAACCGAGAAAACCAAACTAAATACCTAGGAAATTCCCTCATTTATGGGTACCAACAGATCTCTGACATTGCCTCGCCCTCTGAAAACGAAGATAGATGAGATCCTTTTAGCACGCCGGTATGACCCCTTTGCACGACGGCACGGCCCCCCGAGCATGGAGAAGAACTGACCTTTGACCTGACCCCCCCCCCTAGTGCATGTCTTAACATCATTAAGAAACGAGATTAAACACAGAACCAAAACGGGGACTAACTTTCTCTCTCAGTTTACGACAGGGAAACGCGTAAAGACACGAGTGAAACTTTCACCTTCCGTCATGACTGAACTGTTTAACTGGGCGACTCCGTTTTTCTCCCCCCCACAGGACAACATGGCGTTGTTCGAGAGCGAGATGAAACGGAAGGATCACCTCATCGAGGAACTCATTAAGCTCCACCCAAGCCATGGGCTTAACAAGGTCAGCACCACCTCCGTAATTTTTAACAAACCATCACTTTTCTGACGCTTGTAAATTAGTATCTGCCGGGGAGAGACTTAACAAGCTGTCTAATTAAGTGTTCTTTTCCCTACAACCAATCACACCACGTCATTACGAATTAGAAAAGTGTCGGGGTGCAGTTTTGTTGGTGAAGACCTGCTGGAGGAGACAGGCTAATTTAGAAACATTAGTGAGATGTCGAGGTCCATCAACACTAATACTATTACGTAATCATTAAAGGCTTGTCTGTATCCATTAGCAGCGTTCACCAAACAACCTGGAAGTCTGAGGGGAGTATCTCAACTCACCACTTGCTTTGTCGACTTGTGTTGAGTTAAGAGTTGGGTACCATTCAACTAACCAGTTAACTGTATCCCTCAACAGAGATTATGAAATTTTCTGTTAACACCTGCTATGCCGTAACTCGCTCACCCATTCATGTGTAGGAGCTGATAAAGGTCGATATGACACGGCACCTGACGAGACTTTGACATAATCAGCCACGTACCTATGGACCACAGAGAGAGAGAGAGGGGTAAGAGTGTTAGGGCAAAGAGGACAGCAGCATGGCTCTCTATGTAACCGCAGACGTCACAGAAGGTAAGAAAGTAATAGAGACAAGAGGCACCAGCCATGGCCCTCTCTCTGTAACCAGAAGGCAGTGTGTCGTGTAAGTGTGTAGTGAGAGAGATAGTGACACAGCCTTTCCACTTTGGTATAGACGTCACGGATGTTGTTATGATGATGACGTAAGAGGTACAGAACCAAGCAGTGATTGTGTGTGTGTGTCTGTGGCAGGTACGCGGCGGGGAGGCGGAAGAGGCCCTACGGAGCGACCTGGCGGGGATGACGGTGAAGGTCGAGCGACTGGAGCAGCAGCTGAGGGACGCCCTGGCCTCAGTGGCCTCGAGGGACGCGCGGGTGACGGAGCTAACCCGGCAGCTGGACGCCCACAGGCAGGAGCACGCCCGCCAGGCAGCCACTATCGTCACCCTCCGGCAGAAGCTGCAGGTGGGTACTGTGTGCTGGCCTTTTCGAGCTGCGTAAAAGGAATGATGGGAAATGCAATTCTTTATCACTTGCATGTCACAACTGTGAGTGTTAGGACTGACGGCGATCCCTTCCTACTGCAGGAGGAGGAGGCGGCGTGCGTGTCCCTGAGGGCCAACCAGCGGCGGGGTGAGTTCACAGTGGGCGCCCTCACCCGCGAAACGCGCCAGGCTGCCGACCGTATCAGCGAACTCGAGTGTCGACTCAAGTGAGTTTTTAGGAGACAGTGAGGTGCCTCTTTTGAGGCATTAGGAGTCCAGGTACATTTTTTGTGCCATTAGGAATCCAGGCCTTCTCGCAGGCCATTAGGAAGCCAGGTGCTTCAAGTGAGACATTAAATTAAGAGTCCAGGAACTTCCTGTTAGTCGTTAGGAACCCAGGTGCATTCACTAACCCATTAGGAGCCAACACACATTATTCCCCAGGTGAGTCTGAACCCTCTAGCCCAGAGGCTGCTGATACCGAGGAACTTCACTTTAAAAGTTCAGCCAGATGTTCTGGTGACGATGAGAGTGTCAAGGACCCACCCCACTGACCCTGGTATCCTGGCAGGACCCACCTGGAGGAGAGGGAGGCGGCGGAGCAGAGGAGCGAGACGGCCCAGAGGCGTTTGCTAGAACTGGTCAGGATGGTGACTTCCTCCCTCAGCTTGGGCGATCTCGACCCTCAGGACATCCAGGAAAAGCTCTCCACAAGGCTTGCCGACCTCGTCCAGGTGAGTGGAATTAAGAAGGAGAGTGGGAGAAAGAGGGAGAGTAAGAGACCGAGAGGTAAAGAGTAAAAGCGAGAAAGGCATAGTAAGAGAGATGCAGAGACGGGTAACAATGAGAAAGACTTCATAGACATCCAAAGAAAAGTTTTTATCCACCAAATACTAAACCCATGCCTTAGAACACCGTCCGCACCTACTGCTTACCCCTTCCTCCCACAGGAGTGTGCTCGGCTGCGGAGCGAGGTGCTGAGGATGACGGAGGAACTGGAGCAGAGAGAGGGGGAGGCGGAGGCGGCGAGGCAGACTGTAGGAAGACTGGTCAACGAGCTCGACGATGAGAAACACACCGTCGAGGAACAGAGATCGGCCATGGAGGAGTACAGGAGGGTAAGGGGAAGAGTCCTCGTCACTCGCGAGCAGAGGAAGCCAGTTCGGACACCGGTTCGAATTTAGCTCAGGTGTGTCTGGTTTAGTTCATCAGCTTCGTCCGGTTTAACTGGGTGCCATTTGTTCTGTGGTTTAAGCTTAGCTTGACTGTATCTGGATTAGCTGGGGGGGGGGGGTCGTGGCGATTCGCTGATATGAGTTTATCTTGAAACGGTCCGATTCAGCTGGGACACAGCGGCTCGTTGCTTCGAATTTCTGCATTCCTAATCTATATATCTGGTGGCAGAACGCTGACTTGACCCTCAGCAGTCAGGTCATTGATCTACGGGGGTCGTACCGTCACGTTCGATGGCCGTGCCGTCTTCTTCACGGGTCGTACCGTCGTGTTCAAGAGTTTTTTAGCTTGACTGGGTCTTCCTTCACAGGGTTTGGTTTAGCTTGACGGTGGTTATCCAATTTAACTTTTCTTCAACAAGTTCGATTCAGCCGACTGGCAAAGGTTTATGCGCTTGAATTCTCCTCACTGTATCAGAAGTTAAGAAGCTTTGGTTCACTTTCCATCACAGCGTTGTGGTCAGACGGGATGAAGGCAAGTCTGAGTGCTTGAAGAATCCAGTTCTACGGTTGGAAATATTCTCTTCCGTTTTGTGGAAGGCTTGGCTTCTATCTAATCATGATTTTAGCTTTACCTTTATATATATATATATATATATATATATATATATATATATATATGCTTTACTCCGGTTTCTACAAAATTCTGAAAGTTTTAACCCTATCAAAATCGTTTCCCGTCAGTGTTTATGTGTATTGTGCCACTTAATTGTCATATGAGCAAAACCAGATCGCATGAGCTAAACCCATGACTGCAAGTACGACGGAATCAGCACGAGACGAGCCATTTAAGTTCGGCTTTGCTTGAGGTGTATGACCACTTTGACCTTCGACATACGTGTGTTAAACCAGTCTGACTTATGGTGGCGTGACCTGTGTCAAATGTGAGGACCTTATCCCATGTGTGGGGATCTCTCCCGTACCACACCCGTGTGATCCTGACCTACGTTCGCCTCTATGACTGTGACCTCTGACCCAACTGTGTGACCTTGATCTGTGTCACTGTTGTAGGGCTGAGACGTTAGTCCCACCGGTAAACTCAGCCTGAGTGACCCTGGCCTGTATAATCCTGACTTGTGTTATACGCGTACAGACGCTTCTGTGACCTGCGTAAGCCCTAAACGCACCCTTCTTCCTGTGTGTCCCTGAAAATCGTGGCCCTGGCCCGTCTCTCGGCTGTGTAGCCCTGACCTGTGCGGTCCTTGGCTGCAGGAGGGTGACGACCTGAGGACGAGGCTGCGGGCGACGGAGGAAGAGGTGAAGAGCGTGAAGGAGAGACTCCACAACACCAACAAGTCATACAACACCACCCTGGAGGAGCTGCACACCGCCGAGAAGCAACTCCAGCAGGCCAAAGGTGAGGTGCTCGGGTCGTGGTGAGAGGTGTCCTCATTGTGTGTGTGTGTGTGTGGAGGGGATGATCAGTAAGGGTGAGGTAAGGCCATAGGAGTGTAAGCGAACAACTGAAGGAGCGTCTGCGGAATGTGAGTCGTGAGCACGTTCAGCCCACGCTTTTGCGAACCAACCCCGGGGCAGAGCCAATTTTGACGGTTAAATATGAATCTTGCGAAATCAAATCCACGAGAAGTGAACCCATGACTGGTCATGTGTTTATAAATCTGTAGAGGTATACATTTTCACGTTCATATTTCTAAGAACAACGCTGCCCACGAGCCATGTACCAGACACGTACAAAAATCAATTACAAAAGAAAAAACTAAAGCAACGTTTTCTATGCATGAAGAATTAAAGTTTACAGATCTGAATGATATAAATGCGCTATGTATTCAAACCCCTACGAACTGGAGAAGTTGATCTTAAACGCTCCTACACGAGCAGAAACGCCACAATCGTCGCCCTAACACTCCTTAATCCCTTCTTCCTCTCCTCCTCCCCTTGCTGCTACAGACGCGGCAGTGGTGTCGGACCACCGGAGGCAGCAGAGCGAGGTGGAGGGCCGCGGGTTCCTGACCACCGTAGCGGCCCTGCTGTCCACCCCGGAGCAGCGCCTGTCCCCGGAGCCACAGGCCATCACCGACCGCATCCAGAGCCTCGTCGCTACCAACAGGGAGACTGCAGAGGTGGGTCCTGGGGCGGAGTCCAGGTGTGTGTGAGGAGCGTAAATGCTTTCCCTTGTCTCTTCTTTTTCCCTTTCATAATCCTTTCTATATTTCAATTAAGGCTACGCCTTGCCGTGGAGCCTCTAACGTTCTTTACGGGTACGCATACACCTTCTATTCTTTCCCATGCGTCATCATCTCCGATTTCTCTTCCCTCCACAGCACGTGGATCGCCTGACCTCCCAGGTGACCACCCTCGGGGAGCAGACCAGGCGGCAGACGGAGCTGTACGAGACGGCCGTCAAGCGAGGCCGCCAGTCTGAGGCTGACCTCCACGCCCTCAGCAACCGCTGCCGTCAGCTCGAGGCCGACCACTCCGCCGCCGAGGCCGCTCGCGAACACCTGACCGCTGCTAAGGAAAAGGTGAGCTGGTGGGTACTGGAATCCCCCCCCCCCTCTGTGTGTAGTGGGTGGTGGGTGCTGGCCCCACGTACGTACGTTGTTCTCCTTAGGTCCTTCCCATTGAGTAGTCCCCTTATGAGTACACCCTCCCCCCACCCCCCTCCACCGAGTACCCACCCCAGCCGGTGCTCACAAGGGTGTCCTCCTCACACAGGCGGGGCGGATGCTGGCGAGGGTGGTGGAAGCCCTGGGACTGTCGGATATGGGGAAGGAAGTCACCAGTGACATCGAGATGATCATCTGCCGCTGCCAGCAGTTGGCCAAGCTCGAGGGGGAGAAGATCGTGGACAAGGTAGGCCAACGACGCGTTAGATGTTTGCCTCTGACACACACACACACACACACACATACTCGCGCGCGCGCAGTAACACTGCAACAGGGGAGTATTCTGCGAGATTGTATTATCGTCATCGAACGGAAAGGAGTACACAGCCTTGTTGAGGACTTATCCGCCCTAAAGGAGCCCACCTTACCCTGCTCCCGCGTGGAGCGCAGCTTCGAAGCTGTGGAAGCCTCCTGAGAAGGGATCCTGGGGGTGCATAACCGTCTACATATATGATCCGTCGGCCGAGTGGACAGCAGTCTCGTATCCCACTGTGGACAGATGAGTGAGAGGAAATAGTTACTGATAATCAAATGATTATAATACCCATGAAAATAATTAACATACAAGTAATGAACAAGAATGCTGATTTTCGCAAAGTAGTAGTACACCCATGAACCTCCAGCTACAGAATTTGGTCGTATACGAAAAGAAAAACACTAAATATGAGGACTTGTTAGGGATTAATGTGACCACTTACGTTCTAGGAATAAGGAAAACACGTTCTGATTAACCTAGAGGTCGTACTGTACTAGACAATAAGGTTCAACAAGTCCCCTGCACTTCTATACTTGGTGTTTATTTCTCTTATCATCTTCGTCTCCCATTAATCACTGTTTTCTGACATGTACAGCTTTCTCTAGACCCTCATTTTTCCTCTACCAACTTTCTTAAATCCTCACTTTCCACTAACTTTAAGCAGTCTATGAGAAGCATTTCTAAACACACGATTTGCGTGACACTGTCGCCAGCACTTAGGATGTCACTCGTGGGCTATGACAGATTACGTCTGCAATAAAATCTAATTGTATTTTAGCGATGTACTTAAAGAAAGGTCAGTAAGCTTCCACATAACCAGGTAAACCGATCAGCCTTGTCGTTCACATTAGGGTTTAAGCTATTCTTTGCAGTGATGGTTTGGAGGCAAAAACTTGTAGGAAACATGTGTTCAACTTTTTTTTTTTAACAGTTTGTAATGAATTTTTCTCCATTGTTCATTATTCCACCGATTCAAATGTTAATTAACTTAAATTTCCTTCTTCGAGTTAAAGGACACAATCGTAAAATCTTCCAATTTACTTTTCCTAAATATGACAAAACACTGCTTCCTTTTAAAATTCTCATGTTAAAATTACTTTATCTGATCCTGATCACACTGGTTCAGTAAACTCATTTCTGGCCAGGGCAAACTGTGGGGAAGGAAGGCCACCGATGAGGTACTGTATAAGTCAATATGCATGTAAACTATATAGATAGATAGATAGATAGATAGATAGATAGATAGATATACAAAATACCTTTTTCTAGTCTTAATCTTTGGATTGTAGTAATGCCTTTGTGTATGTGATTTTAGTCCAGTACCACGAGACAAAACGCAATGTGAAATATTTGTGCGTGCGCATTGTGCGTCCACTCTGAGGAGGTCTGATCTCGACTGCAAAGACCCTAAGGTGTTTACGATATCCCTTAACGACGGGGGGCCTTAAAAAAAAAAAAACTTACTTATCTTCCTTTACGATCGTAATGCTGAGACAAGAGACCATTAGGACCCGAACTCATTTCAGTGGAAAGATTCTGAAGATTCTTTGCGATACTCCATGACGACGGAGTCCTCAAAAGATCTTTAGAATCTTCAGTGATTTAGATCTTCACGCTGGGGCAAGAATCCTTAGAAATTCTCTCCCTCTCAGGATCTTCCATTATGGCTGAGATCCCGCCAATCCCCTTGCAGTCAGTCCTCTCAAGTCTAAGATCCCCATTCAGGACAACCAGGATCTGATGGTCAACGACATCGGAACATGCCAGCTAGATGTTAGTCTCGTCATCTTGAAATGACGTGCAACGTGGTATTCACCTCTTGAAACGCGGGAGTACAGTACGACCCCTCTCGAGCACGGGGGGGGGGCACGACCCGCTCCAACACGACGGTACGACCCCCTGGGTGTAATTAATTGTGATGGCCGAGCCTTTTTTTGACTTGACGGCCAGGCGTCGTAAGGTCGGACTCGAGGATCGTACCGCAGTGCTGAAGGCGTTGGTTTTGCATGCTTCACTGGTAACTTTGCATTACTTAGGAGCACTTAACGATTTGCCCCCACCCCACCCCACCCACTACCCCAACAAGTCGTTTATCACATTCCAAAACCATTTTTCACGCAAGATGAGTCGTCTGTAATGTTCTTTTTAATCCAGTAATGAACCTGTTGATGCAAATGGTTCACAGAATGATGATACTATTGATGGTGTTTCACAGGGTATTCGCTCATGCCCCGAGAAGGTTCGAAACCCCATGAAGCATTTTCATTATCCTGTAGAATCGGTGTTTACTGCGTTCTGTTCTTTATAGTTATTCATTTGTCTTTTATGTTCTCTACTGCCATCTTACCAGTTATCCCCTCAATGGACAGCAGAACACTCAGCAAATTCTTTACTACTACAAAAATTTTTATAGTTTATATGTATATAAAGCGCGTATGAATAGGCTTAGAGGTAAATTTATGCTCTTTACCTAAAATGTTCTGCAAGTCCCTAAATTTTAAGCTAAAAACACATACATACACACTCACGTATTATCGATCAATCCTTTGGGGTGGATGAACATCTGAGTTGACTGCGGACCGACTGTCATAACAAGGATTCGACCCCATACCTTACAAACAGATAATTTCAAGTAGTTAATTACAAGCAGAGGTGCTAAGTGTATTAAACTAAAAGCATTAGTGGTAACTCCTAAAAAAAATGCATTAGGAAGATAAAGTAATTAGTTGCAATTAAGTAAATTAAGAAGTCACTCGGGAGAATATATTCAGGAGTAGGCAGTGAATAAAAAAGGGAGGTGGGTAGTGAAAAAAAGTTGCTCTTCACTGCCAATGGGAATTGTGTAAAATATTGAAGACGCACAAACTCCATTATCTTGTCTTTTCTGATTTTATTCTTTATTCTTGGCTTCTGAGCCTGGCTCAGAACTGAAGTTTAAGAAGGGGAACAGAACTGAAATGGACTGTTTTGTGTGAGGCTTTTCATCACTTTCCCGATAAAACTAAAAGATGAGAGCATATCTCATATGAGCCCCAGAGGAAAGCTAGGCTAGAATTTTTAATCGAATATGGTGGAGTCAAACAAAGAAAACGGTTATGCCTCAGGTCTGTAAACTAGGTCTGCTGGGAGGGAGATTGGACGAAGGGGTACCTGATGGCTCCCGATCGGAAGATATGACAAGATGAGAAATGAGTTAAGAGGAATACATTTAGCCAACACCATAAGACTGAGGGTAAAAACTGTGGTCAGTCATGGAGAAACAGGAGCAAGATTTACGACAAATGAGTGGAGAAGAGACTCGACGGAATAGTATCCAAGATCATAAAAAAATATATCAAAAAAATGGAGAGAAATTAATTAGCTGAGGAACTTAATCAAAAGGGCATTACAGAACCAAAACCAACCGACGGGATTCAGAAGAAATTCAGCCACAGGAAAGATGGTGCATCTAGACACGGGGAAAAAAAATATCAGCAGGGTCTTCTACGGATGTCCCAGGGAGCAAAACCATTAAAGGTAATGTTCATAACAAGAAAAGACTGTTCAAAACTATGGGGCCAGAAAACGGGAGCACGTTCTGGGGCCGAGCAACAGAGACAGAGAGGTATTATTGACTGATGCAATAGTGACAGAGAGATCTGGGGACTTTGAGACAAAGGGACGCAGCAAATTGCTAAATGAAGCTACTGTTGGAGACCAAACGATCGGGTGGTGTAAGTGATTTGTTCGATGAAAGGTTTAGAAAACGTACCTGAGTGAATGTCGGACAAAATGGAGATCTTATTAAAAAGAAACGAGAGACTTGGAAGGTTGGTGGGAAAATGTTGTTGGAGAAAGAGACAGATAAATGTGAATTCGTTGATAAGTTTTTGGACTGGAAGAAGACCATACTTGAGTCAAAGATAATAGGATGGAGGAGGAGGAAATACCCAGTAAAAGACTCCCACGGGCTACAGACATGACACGTGCAACTTCTGAGATGAAAGAAACAAGGGGCAAATACAATGAACACGTATGAAAACGATTAGCAACGACTGCGTTCAATAATGGAGTCCGCGTCGCCTGTAGGTACTCAACCAAGCCAAGAAGAAGCTTGCTGACGAGGAATTCAGCGGGACATTCCACAGGAGGTGACTGACCAAAAGGATGAACGAGAGAGAGAAGCGAGGAGGACAAACAACAGGCTAAATACTGGAGACATCAAACAGAGGCTTGGGAACAGAAGGGTCCCTTCACTAACTCAGAAAGGTCAGGGATGTTAACTGATACGAATATTAGTTTGAAAATAATTTGTAAAAATGTGAGCAGACTGGCAGAAATGGCATAGATTTGGAATTCTAAGACCAACCTGATAATAAGATGAGTTCTGGCCTAAACTAATCAAAGAGATATACATAATGGCAGCGAGGGGACGAGAAAACGGTGGAGGACTGGCCCTCTTAACATTACACAACATTGTAAGTCTCCGGAAATACTTTCTCCAAACAGTCTGAAGAAGAGTGCAGATACGCCTGACAAGCCGCTTGAAGCATTATTGCACAATAAGTCGCTCGAGGAAAGCACTGTTCCAAATGGCATACTTATCTTAAGGGAAACCTGATAATTGCGCTGAACAACAGACCAGCCTGTCTAGCAAAAGTGGTGCGTGGTCTGCAAAACACTGGAAAAGATCATCAGAAAGAAAATGGAAGACTGCTTACAAAGAAAATGCCGAAGTGAAGGAACACTGATTCAGGGAAAGAAGATCGTGCATCGTAAATCTCTTGTAATTCTAAAACGACTGAGCGCTTTATATAAAGATAAAAAAAAAAAGACTGCCAGAAAGCGTTTGACGTTGTACCACATCGAACTAAGCGACGAAACTGTCATTGCTTCCGCTATTTAAGAGCTTAAAAACATTGCACGATAATACAGTTCATGAGATAGGACCTTACGAATACAAAGCTCCCTCCCAGTACTTGTACGAACACTTATTTACAAGCAGGTGACTATACAGTACGCACAGACACAGAATCCCTCCGATGAAATCACTCTTTTGTGTTTACATAACCTCACCCCATACCATAACTCTCCTTCCCTCGGTTATCCCCAACTACTTCTACCTAACCGCTCACCTCCTCGCCACTCCCTGACCCACCTCACCCCTCACACCACGCCACTCACCTCTCAACCGCCGCAGACGACCACGGTGTACCAGCTGCAGCGGAAGGTGAAGGGGCTGCGGGAGGCGGTGGAGCGGAAGGACCTGCACGTGGACATGCTGCGCCGGAAGCTGGCACTGACGGAGGATGCGGCCAGGGCTTCCCGCCACCTGGAAGAAGAGAGGGACGATCTTATA